>OW796110.1:9562900-9804805 GCA_941860345.1 Chrysodeixis includens | reverse complement strand
GCTATCCAACAGTATAATAATATCATACACGATACTAACAAAATTTTGGAAAAAACAACAAAAAACCGATTTTCTAACCTTTGCTCAGCTCCGATTTTGGAGTGTCACGTGTCAAGACACGCGTCTTGGCGCGGGCTATCCAACAGTATAATAATATCATACACGATACTAACAAAATTTTGGAAAAAACAACAAAAAACCGATTTTCTAACCTTTGCTCAGCTCCGATTTTGGAGTGTCACGTGTCAAGACACGCGTCTTGGCGCGGGCTATCCAACAGTATAATAATATCATACACGATACTAACAAAATTTTGGAAAAAACAACAAAAAACCGATTTTCTAACCTTTGCTCAGCTCCGATTTTGGAGTGTCACGTGTCAAGACACGCGTCTTGGCGCGGGCTATCCAACAGTATAATAATATCATACACGATACTAACAAAATTTTGGAAAAAACAACAAAAAACCGATTTTCTAACCTTTGCTCAGCTCCGATTTTGGAGTGTCACGTGTCAAGACACGCGTCTTGGCGCGGGCTATCCAACAGTATAATAATATCATACACGATACTAACAAAATTTTGGAAAAAACAACAAAAAAACCGATTTTCTAACCTTTGCTCAGCTCCGATTTTGGAGTGTCACGTGTCAAGACACGCGTCTTGGCGCGGGCTATCCAACAGTATAATAATATCATACACGATACTAACAAAATTTTGGAAAAAACAACAAAAAACCGATTTTCTAACCTTTGCTCAGCTCCGATTTTGGAGTGTCACGTGTCAAGACACGCGTCTTGGCGCGGGCTATCCAACAGTATAATAATATCATACACGATACTAACAAAATTTTGGAAAAAACAACAAAAAAACCGATTTTCTAACCTTTGCTCAGCTCCGATTTTGGAGTGTCACGTGTCAAGACACGCGTCTTGGCGCGGGCTATCCAACAGTATAATAATATCATACACGATACTAACAAAATTTTGGAAAAAACAACAAAAAACCGATTTTCTAACCTTTGCTCAGCTCCGATTTTGGAGTGTCACGTGTCAAGACACGCGTCTTGGCGCGGGCTATCCAACAGTATAATAATATCATACACGATACTAACAAAATTTTGGAAAAAACAACAAAAAACCGATTTTCTAACCTTTGCTCAGCTCCGATTTTGGAGTGTCACGTGTCAAGACACGCGTCTTGGCGCGGGCTATCCAACAGTATAATAATATCATACACGATACTAACAAAATTTTGGAAAAAACAACAAAAAAACCGATTTTCTAACCTTTGCTCAGCTCCGATTTTGGAGTGTCACGTGTCAAGACACGCGTCTTGGCGCGGGCTATCCAACAGTATAATAATATCATACACGATACTAACAAAATTTTGGAAAAAACAACAAAAAACCGATTTTCTAACCTTTGCTCAGCTCCGATTTTGGAGTGTCACGTGTCAAGACACGCGTCTTGGCGCGGGCTATCCAACAGTATAATAATATCATACACGATACTAACAAAATTTTGGAAAAAACAACAAAAAACCGATTTTCTAACCTTTGCTCAGCTCCGATTTTGGAGTGTCACGTGTCAAGACACGCGTCTTGGCGCGGGCTATCCAACAGTATAATAATATCATACACGATACTAACAAAATTTTGGAAAAAACAACAAAAAACCGATTTTCTAACCTTTGCTCAGCTCCGATTTTGGAGTGTCACGTGTCAAGACACGCGTCTTGGCGCGGGCTATCCAACAGTATAATAATATCATACACGATACTAACAAAATTTTGGAAAAAACAACAAAAAACCGATTTTCTAACCTTTGCTCAGCTCCGATTTTGGAGTGTCACGTGTCAAGACACGCGTCTTGGCGCGGGCTATCCAACAGTATAATAATATCATACACGATACTAACAAAATTTTGGAAAAAACAACAAAAAACCGATTTTCTAACCTTTGCTCAGCTCCGATTTTGGAGTGTCACGTGTCAAGACACGCGTCTTGGCGCGGGCTATCCAACAGTATAATAATATCATACACGATACTAACAAAATTTTGGAAAAAACAACAAAAAACCGATTTTCTAACCTTTGCTCAGCTCCGATTTTGGAGTGTCACGTGTCAAGACACGCGTCTTGGCGCGGGCTATCCAACAGTATAATAATATCATACACGATACTAACAAAATTTTGGAAAAAACAACAAAAAACCGATTTTCTAACCTTTGCTCAGCTCCGATTTTGGAGTGTCACGTGTCAAGACACGCGTCTTGGCGCGGGCTATCCAACAGTATAATAATATCATACACGATACTAACAAAATTTTGGAAAAAACAACAAAAAACCGATTTTCTAACCTTTGCTCAGCTCCGATTTTGGAGTGTCACGTGTCAAGACACGCGTCTTGGCGCGGGCTATCCAACAGTATAATAATATCATACACGATACTAACAAAATTTTGGAAAAAACAACAAAAAACCGATTTTCTAACCTTTGCTCAGCTCCGATTTTGGAGTGTCACGTGTCAAGACACGCGTCTTGGCGCGGGCTATCCAACAGTATAATAATATCATACACGATACTAACAAAATTTTGGAAAAAACAACAAAAAACCGATTTTCTAACCTTTGCTCAGCTCCGATTTTGGAGTGTCACGTGTCAAGACACGCGTCTTGGCGCGGGCTATCCAACAGTATAATAATATCATACACGATACTAACAAAATTTTGGAAAAAACAACAAAAAACCGATTTTCTAACCTTTGCTCAGCTCCGATTTTGGAGTGTCACGTGTCAAGACACGCGTCTTGGCGCGGGCTATCCAACAGTATAATAATATCATACACGATACTAACAAAATTTTGGAAAAAACAACAAAAAACCGATTTTCTAACCTTTGCTCAGCTCCGATTTTGGAGTGTCACGTGTCAAGACACGCGTCTTGGCGCGGGCTATCCAACAGTATAATAATATCATACACGATACTAACAAAATTTTGGAAAAAACAACAAAAAACCGATTTTCTAACCTTTGCTCAGCTCCGATTTTGGAGTGTCACGTGTCAAGACACGCGTCTTGGCGCGGGCTATCCAACAGTATAATAATATCATACACGATACTAACAAAATTTTGGAAAAAACAACAAAAAACCGATTTTCTAACCTTTGCTCAGCTCCGATTTTGGAGTGTCACGTGTCAAGACACGCGTCTTGGCGCGGGCTATCCAACAGTATAATAATATCATACACGATACTAACAAAATTTTGGAAAAAACAACAAAAAACCGATTTTCTAACCTTTGCTCAGCTCCGATTTTGGAGTGTCACGTGTCAAGACACGCGTCTTGGCGCGGGCTATCCAACAGTATAATAATATCATACACGATACTAACAAAATTTTGGAAAAAACAACAAAAAAACCGATTTTCTAACCTTTGCTCAGCTCCGATTTTGGAGTGTCACGTGTCAAGACACGCGTCTTGGCGCGGGCTATCCAACAGTATAATAATATCATACACGATACTAACAAAATTTTGGAAAAAACAACAAAAAACCGATTTTCTAACCTTTGCTCAGCTCCGATTTTGGAGTGTCACGTGTCAAGACACGCGTCTTGGCGCGGGCTATCCAACAGTATAATAATATCATACACGATACTAACAAAATTTTGGAAAAAACAACAAAAAACCGATTTTCTAACCTTTGCTCAGCTCCGATTTTGGAGTGTCACGTGTCAAGACACGCGTCTTGGCGCGGGCTATCCAACAGTATAATAATATCATACACGATACTAACAAAATTTTGGAAAAAACAACAAAAAACCGATTTTCTAACCTTTGCTCAGCTCCGATTTTGGAGTGTCACGTGTCAAGACACGCGTCTTGGCGCGGGCTATCCAACAGTATAATAATATCATACACGATACTAACAAAATTTTGGAAAAAACAACAAAAAAACCGATTTTCTAACCTTTGCTCAGCTCCGATTTTGGAGTGTCACGTGTCAAGACACGCGTCTTGGCGCGGGCTATCCAACAGTATAATAATATCATACACGATACTAACAAAATTTTGGAAAAAACAACAAAAAAACCGATTTTCTAACCTTTGCTCAGCTCCGATTTTGGAGTGTCACGTGTCAAGACACGCGTCTTGGCGCGGGCTATCCAACAGTATAATAATATCATACACGATACTAACAAAATTTTGGAAAAAACAACAAAAAACCGATTTTCTAACCTTTGCTCAGCTCCGATTTTGGAGTGTCACGTGTCAAGACACGCGTCTTGGCGCGGGCTATCCAACAGTATAATAATATCATACACGATACTAACAAAATTTTGGAAAAAACAACAAAAAACCGATTTTCTAACCTTTGCTCAGCTCCGATTTTGGAGTGTCACGTGTCAAGACACGCGTCTTGGCGCGGGCTATCCAACAGTATAATAATATCATACACGATACTAACAAAATTTTGGAAAAAACAACAAAAAACCGATTTTCTAACCTTTGCTCAGCTCCGATTTTGGAGTGTCACGTGTCAAGACACGCGTCTTGGCGCGGGCTATCCAACAGTATAATAATATCATACACGATACTAACAAAATTTTGGAAAAAACAACAAAAAACCGATTTTCTAACCTTTGCTCAGCTCCGATTTTGGAGTGTCACGTGTCAAGACACGCGTCTTGGCGCGGGCTATCCAACAGTATAATAATATCATACACGATACTAACAAAATTTTGGAAAAAACAACAAAAAAACCGATTTTCTAACCTTTGCTCAGCTCCGATTTTGGAGTGTCACGTGTCAAGACACGCGTCTTGGCGCGGGCTATCCAACAGTATAATAATATCATACACGATACTAACAAAATTTTGGAAAAAACAACAAAAAAACCGATTTTCTAACCTTTGCTCAGCTCCGATTTTGGAGTGTCACGTGTCAAGACACGCGTCTTGGCGCGGGCTATCCAACAGTATAATAATATCATACACGATACTAACAAAATTTTGGAAAAAACAACAAAAAACCGATTTTCTAACCTTTGCTCAGCTCCGATTTTGGAGTGTCACGTGTCAAGACACGCGTCTTGGCGCGGGCTATCCAACAGTATAATAATATCATACACGATACTAACAAAATTTTGGAAAAAACAACAAAAAACCGATTTTCTAACCTTTGCTCAGCTCCGATTTTGGAGTGTCACGTGTCAAGACACGCGTCTTGGCGCGGGCTATCCAACAGTATAATAATATCATACACGATACTAACAAAATTTTGGAAAAAACAACAAAAAACCGATTTTCTAACCTTTGCTCAGCTCCGATTTTGGAGTGTCACGTGTCAAGACACGCGTCTTGGCGCGGGCTATCCAACAGTATAATAATATCATACACGATACTAACAAAATTTTGGAAAAAACAACAAAAAAACCGATTTTCTAACCTTTGCTCAGCTCCGATTTTGGAGTGTCACGTGTCAAGACACGCGTCTTGGCGCGGGCTATCCAACAGTATAATAATATCATACACGATACTAACAAAATTTTGGAAAAAACAACAAAAAACCGATTTTCTAACCTTTGCTCAGCTCCGATTTTGGAGTGTCACGTGTCAAGACACGCGTCTTGGCGCGGGCTATCCAACAGTATAATAATATCATACACGATACTAACAAAATTTTGGAAAAAACAACAAAAAACCGATTTTCTAACCTTTGCTCAGCTCCGATTTTGGAGTGTCACGTGTCAAGACACGCGTCTTGGCGCGGGCTATCCAACAGTATAATAATATCATACACGATACTAACAAAATTTTGGAAAAAACAACAAAAATCCGATTTTCTAACCTTTGCTCAGCTCCGATTTTGGAGTGTCACGTGTCAAGACACGCGTCTTGGCGCGGGCTATCCAACAGTATAATAATATCATACACGATACTAACAAAATTTTGGAAAAAACAACAAAAATCCGATTTTCTAACCTTTGCTCAGCTCCGATTTTGGAGTGTCACGTGTCAAGACACGCGTCTTGGCGCGGGCTATCCAACAGTATAATAATATCATACACGATACTAACAAAATTTTGGAAAAAACAACAAAAAACCGATTTTCTAACCTTTGCTCAGCTCCGATTTTGGAGTGTCACGTGTCAAGACACGCGTCTTGGCGCGGGCTATCCAACAGTATAATAATATCATACACGATACTAACAAAATTTTGGAAAAAAACAACAAAAATCCGATTTTCTAACCTTTGCTCAGCTCCGATTTTGGAGTGTCACGTGTCAAGACACGCGTCTTGGCGCGGGCTATCCAACAGTATAATAATATCATACACGATACTAACAAAATTTTGGAAAAAACAACAAAAAAACCGATTTTCTAACCTTTGCTCAGCTCCGATTTTGGAGTGTCACGTGTCAAGACACGCGTCTTGGCGCGGGCTATCCAACAGTATAATAATATCATACACGATACTAACAAAATTTTGGAAAAAACAACAAAAAACCGATTTTCTAACCTTTGCTCAGCTCCGATTTTGGAGTGTCACGTGTCAAGACACGCGTCTTGGCGCGGGCTATCCAACAGTATAATAATATCATACACGATACTAACAAAATTTTGGAAAAAACAACAAAAAAACCGATTTTCTAACCTTTGCTCAGCTCCGATTTTGGAGTGTCACGTGTCAAGACACGCGTCTTGGCGCGGGCTATCCAACAGTATAATAATATCATACACGATACTAACAAATATTTGGAAAAAACAACAAAAAACCGATTTTCTAACCTTTGCTCAGCTCCGATTTTGGAGTGTCACGTGTCAAGACACGCGTCTTGGCGCGGGCTATCCAACAGTATAATAATATCATACACGATACTAACAAAATTTTGGAAAAAACAACAAAAAACCGATTTTCTAACCTTTGCTCAGCTCCGATTTTGGAGTGTCACGTGTCAAGACACGCGTCTTGGCGCGGGCTATCCAACAGTATAATAATATCATACACGATACTAACAAAATTTTGGAAAAAACAACAAAAAACCGATTTTCTAACCTTTGCTCAGCTCCGATTTTGGAGTGTCACGTGTCAAGACACGCGTCTTGGCGCGGGCTATCCAACAGTATAATAATATCATACACGATACTAACAAAATTTTGGAAAAAACAACAAAAAACCGATTTTCTAACCTTTGCTCAGCTCCGATTTTGGAGTGTCACGTGTCAAGACACGCGTCTTGGCGCGGGCTATCCAACAGTATAATAATATCATACACGATACTAACAAAATTTTGGAAAAAAACAACAAAAAACCGATTTTCTAACCTTTGCTCAGCTCCGATTTTGGAGTGTCACGTGTCAAGACACGCGTCTTGGCGCGGGCTATCCAACAGTATAATAATATCATACACGATACTAACAAAATTTTGGAAAAAAACAACAAAAAACCGATTTTCTAACCTTTGCTCAGCTCCGATTTTGGAGTGTCACGTGTCAAGATACGCGTCTTGGCGCGGGCTATCCAACAGTATAATAATATCATACACAACACTAACAAAATTTTGGAAAAAAATAACAAAAAACCGATTTTCTAATCTTTGCTCAGCTCCGATTTTGGAATGTCACGTGTCAAGACACGCGTCTTGGCGCGGGCTATCCAACAGTATAATAACATCATACACAACACTAACAAAATTTTGGAAAAAACAACAAAAAACCGATTTTCTAATCTTTGTTCGTGTGGTGTCCGGATATAAAGAATAGCACCACCCCATGTCCTCCACTGGGTGTCGTAAAAGGCGACTAATGGACCTTAAGACCCAGTGCACTGTACCAAGCACCTTGGGTCACCCGAATGGTGGCGGGTAAACAACCAACAATCGCATTCCCAAAGAGGGTTAGTGTCAGGCAGGCGGCCGACTATAAAACCATAGCTAAAACTTTAAGCAACATGTCTAAAAGACGTGTTGCGCCGACCCCAAGGAAAAATTGGGATAAGGGCAGGGGAATGATGATGTTCAGCTCCGATTTTGGAGTGTCATCATTATTATACTGTTGGATAAACAGTATAATAATGATGAGGTTATATTATATCCCGCGAAAGTATGGCGGTCGAGGCTTTTTGAATGCTAAGACCCTTCATAATCGCGAGATATGTAACCTTAGGGAGTACTTCCTCCAGGTGGACGTGGGGATGCATCGAGATGTAGTGGCAGTGGATAAGGGCCTCACACCACTCGCTCTTGGTAAAGAGAACTGCCACACAACTGTCGTACTAAGCGTCGGAGATCACAAGAATGTATGGCAAAGCAAGGGCAAGCTACACGGGCGTTATTATCGAGCTCTTCACGGAGCTGATGTCGCTTTTCTAGCGTCCGTGGCCTGGCTACGCTTCGGTGATCTCTTTGGAGAAACCGATGGGTTTGTATGTGCAATTATGGACGAAGTTATCATGACGAACAACTACTGAAAATATATAATTAAGAACGGTACAGTTTACATATGTCGGGCATGTCACTGTACAGGTGAGTCCTTGCGGCATATAGTTTCGGGTTGTTCTCGTCTTGCTAACGGCGAATACTTGCACAGACATAACCAAGTGGCCAGGATTATCCATCAGCAGCTTGCTTTGAAGTACAAACTTGTGGAATCTGAAGGGCCGTACTACAGGTATGTCCCCGACCCAGTTCTCGAAGATGGTCCTATCACACTGTACTGGGATCGATCCTGTCTGTATAGTTGCCAATAAGCCTGATAGGTATATGCGCAAAACGTATTTCTCAAAATGTCCCGCGGTAGAAAAACGTCTCTTTCGCAGAATGTCTCTTTCGCAAAACGTCTCTTTCGCAGAATATCTCTTTCGCAGATTGTCTATTTCGCAAATTGTCGCGCAGAAATCATTTATTAAAAGTATAGGGTAAACGCAGCTATTAACGACCCATCGAAAATCTGCAGGTATTACCGACCTAAAAAGTAATTCGAAATTTTAACGTAACCAGAACTATTTTTGCTATATGTAGGCAAAGTCACACACGCGTTTATTCTTTGAGCATCGTATACTTTTACTTTAGTGTAAGTAGCTATGCAAAAAAGGGATAAAATACGTCAGTTACTGCGGGGGCAGCGTGGATGCAGGTCTTGTCATACTGTCCCTTGTTCCTTCAAGTAAGTACGTGTCTTTTCTATATAAGGCCTTTATACAAACAAATGACGTATATACTTTATCTTATATTACTAATTGTATTCATTTAAGTGTCAACTCTTGATTTCTTATAACCTTTTATTAATAAAAAGTAATTTGAAACTATAAAACTTTAAATTAAAATGGGACGGTGTTAGCTTCATCAGTTTTAGTCGTTGCAGCTATCAACGACCCATGAGTCGGTAATGGCAGCAACGTTACTTTTCATTTATTTTATTTTTATGTTATTATATCACATTAACACAAGGATTTTTATGTACTAGTTTAAATCTAAGATATCAGTCTTTATAAAAATCTATTAACGACCTAAACTTTTTGGTCTAGTTTTCACCTTTTAGCGTTGTCAATTTAACAAAAGTTAAGATGTTTTACAAGAATCGATGTTGAATAGTTACATTTAATAGATCATTGTTTTTGTGTATAAAAACTGTGCATTTGTTCGTATTTTTTGTGACATTAATCTATTATAATCTATTTTATAGTCCGAAGGTCAAATTATTTAAAATAACCATTTTTTTATGAGTCGGTAATACAATTTATGCTTATACTTACATACTTTATTACCGACCCATGCGGGTCGGCAATACCAACTATAAGACGCTAATACCGATCGTTTATAGATTATTTAATTCGTCATCTACTTTTATGACATAATGGTAAACCTATTAATAAATCCAACTTCTTGACTAAAGGAATATAAAACATACAATATCACATAAACACAATATCACAGAAACATAAATATCTTTTTCCAAAAATGTGGAGCAACAAAAGCGTCAAAAAGTATATACCTAGTGAAACACTACTCGCCGAAGCAATTAATGGGGGTGCAAGTGTATACGAGGCATCCAAAAGGTATAATATTCCCAAAACTATATTACGAGACAAAAGGGACGGGAAATATAACCAATGACTGTGATGATTAATATTATAATTTTCTAAAAATAATCATGATCGCGATATCATAAGGATATATCCTAGAGTTTGAAATCCTTAAATTAAAATATATAATATGTATTAACAGTATTATACTAATTAATTTAAAAGTTTATAATTATTTAGTTCATAGGTATTAAGAGGTACTAATTTGTTATATTAAAAATACCGGTATTCAAAAAATACGAATAAATGTTTACTTTTTTATTTTGTTTTATTTCATTAAGATCGATAATCATCATCATCACTAGTTTATATAAATTTCATTGCTGGAGCAATCCCCTATCATACACGATCGGTAATAGCTGCATAAAAATCGTTAATAGCCTCACAGCCGTTTAAATGGGTCGGTAATGGCAACAATCGACTAAGTCACATTCTAAATTATTTTTTACAAGTTAATCATGTATTTAAAAGTATTTGATTAAGTAAATATTGTTTTTTATACATAATACTAGTATATAAAATTAAAATATTAATCTTCAGTCGAACCAGTATACTAAAAAAATACGGTTGATTTTGAAATTGCCTTAAGGGGGTCGTTAATACCTGCGTTTACCCTAGTGCAATTGAGATGTTAACATTTCGCGAAATAGACAATCTGCGAAAGAGACATTCCGCGAAAGAGACGTTTTTCTACCACGGGACATTTTGAGAAAGAGACGTTTTGCGCATATACCGCCTGATATAGTGGTGATAGATCGATTAGGGCGTCGGGCAATAAATGTTGATATTATTGTCCCACATGATGAGAACCTCGTGAAAGCAGAAAAAGAAAAACAAATAAAATATTTGGACTTAGCTCACGAGGTTGTTGACATGTGGAAGGTGGCCTCAGCAATCATTGTGCCGATAGTCGTTACTGCCAATGGTTTAATAGTCAAGAGCCTCGACCAACATCTTCGGAGGCTCTCGTTGGGCGTCTGGGTCAAGGGCTTGATCCAGAAGGCAGTACTACTTGACACGGCGCGTATTGTGAGGAGGTTCCTCTCTCTGGGGCCCTAACCACCGGCAGCTTGGACCCTGTTCCCAATGCCGGTTGGAAACTATTATTTATATTTTTAAATGTATATTTTCTTTTTTGTTTTTTATGTATAATTATTTAAAAATATAATTTATATGTAAATATTTAAATAAAGAGATAGTAATGGTAGTTTTGGCTGTGCGTTGTCTGTCAGTCAGTAACGGAAGAGTTTTATATAATAAACTAGCTGACTTGGCAGACTTCGTACTGCCCCAATCGATAAATAAAGGACCTAAACTTTTGTATAGGAAAAAGAATAAGGCTGTTTTTAGTGTTTTCCCGGCAATTATTCGATTTTTTCCCAACTTTTAAACCTTCCCTAGACCTCCACGAACAATTCAAGACCAAGATGAGATAAACCCTTTCAGCCGTTCTCGAGTTTTAGCGAGACTAAAGAACAGCGACTGATTTTTATATATGCCGGCGCGGATACAGTTAATAACCATATTGCTAAGCTGATTGTTAATTGTAAAACTTCAATTGATCATTTTGAGTTAATTGTAAGGTAGAATCAACGTATCTACCCTCAAAGTTAGTAAACCTATGTTTGTACGCTGACTATAAATACGGCTGCACTGTCGGCGCAAAGACAGTCTTGTTCCAACGCTCGTACAGTGCAGACCTCTCAAAGAAAATGTTGTAACTTGGAATATACGAAGTTTACCGAACACTCGTGGAGTTTTGATTTGGAAAACCCAAATATGAGTCATCATCTTGAAGACATCAATTGTTACGTCAGCAATGCTGACGTCACACGTTTTAAAGGCGCTTCGGAGATACCTGCTTCGTTATATTATACACCGTGATTTTTAGGTCGTCTTAAAAAAGTCGTCCACACAATGTATCCGTCATAAAATACCTCTAGGCGCGAATATAATTTTTTTATCATTAATTAAAATAATATGCATGAAAAAAATAAATAATACATTGGAAATATGAAACATCCTGTTAAAAATGTTTACGTATCAAACTGTTGAAGATACATGCTACATACTTACTGCGAACATTATGATTGCAATAGTAAGACAGCTGTTTTACGCTAAGGTGAATGACCTGTGATAAGACGCCGCCGCGCCGCCCGCGCGGCCCCTTTGGCACAAGGTTCGGACCGCGCTCACTACAGAGTGTTCGTAAAACTGCCTTGTGTCATAATAATGAATAATATTTTTATTCATTCAAATCTTAAAAAAAACATATTTTTTTATTATAAACGTTTACTAGTCATTGGATACATGAACTGGGCTGCTTTTGAAAGACGACCTAAAAGTCACGGTGTATATAGAAGATATATAGATTAAGTATGACTCAGGTGCCACTTCCTCTAACATATTAAGTAAGGGCTGAATGTTTATAAATAGTGGGGGTGGTCTCGCCAGTTTAGGTACTGGATTCGCAGATGTAGTTTTGTCATAAGTAACCTCGAGCTTCATAAAGGGGTCTGATGTCTCTGTGGCAGTAGGAGTTGCGAGCCAGTAGTTCAGCTTGGTTTGTTTTTTTCGTTGGGTTGTTTCTGGACTTATTCCGTTTGGTGTCCGGATATAAAGAATAGCACCACCCCATATCCTCCACTGGGTGTCGTAAAAGGCGACTAATGGACCTTAAGAAGAGATGCACTGTACCAAGCACCTTGGGTCACCCGAATGGTGGCGGGTAAACAACCAACAATCGCGTTCCCAAAGAGCCGCCGACTATAAAACCATAGCCAAAAGTTTAAGCAACATGTCTAGAAGACGTGTTGCGCCGACCCCAAGTGAAATGGGATAAGGGCAGGAAGATGATGATGTTTCTGGACTTATTCTATTTCTTTTGCCATAGTTAATCTGGTTCCATTCTTCCTTTCGAGTCGAGTCGATGGGTGGAGTAGTAGCACTGGTCGGTCCACTAAATAAGTTTGATCTTGGTCTGTTTGGTAGAATTCACTTGTGAAAAAGTTGTTGGGTTAGGATCTTTTGATTACTATTGTCTTATTTATCATTTAATTTACTGGGTTTAGTTAGACTCTAATTCTAATAAGTAGCACCTGTAACTGAAAAACCGAAAGGATGTCGGCTGTTTTGGTATGGGTATGTGATGAGGAGGGATGAGTCATGTGATTAAGAGAGTGATGAGTATGAATGTTGATGGATGGAGAGGAAGGGGAAGGCCAAAGATGGATGGATTGTATAAGGAATGATATGAATGAAAAAGGAGTAAATGATAGTGTGACGTCTGATAGGGGAGAATGGAAGAAAAAAAATGTCCGTATTCTAGTCCCACGAGTCACCCAGGTCCCACCCAGGGTTTTTAGTTGGTGGGAGTCCGATATATCTCCATGCTGCACCTTCAGCGTGGGTTAAAGTCATTAGAGTTTCACCACAGACCAAATAAAGGTTGTAAATCAGGAATGTGATAAAAAGGATAAAAAAAAACTACAACACATCTCGTTAAATTAACTTTTACTTAACATAATAACTCATGTATCTACATAAACACTGTATCTATTTGTCCGTCCGTCTATTCCTTGTTCCTGTAGTTCTTGATGTTGACGAGCACCCAGGCAGGGACGGCAGACCAGCCGATCACCATGGCTCCGGCAAGGAAGATCATCTCCTGGAAGGATGGAGAGAACAATCTTGAGAAACTATTAAATAATTTGACTGCATAAAGAGCTGAGTAGTAGGTCACTATGCCAATTACCACTGTGACACAGCACAAGAATTTATGCAACCTTCAAATACTTGTTCTTAGGTGTCTTTGTGCATGTGAATTGAATGTCTGTGAAACCCCCTACGACACAAGAATCATATTACTTATTGCGAGAGGGCTTTAGATATTAAAAAAAATGTACAGTAAACTGAGTTAACCAACTTGCTATATCTACATACAATATCTACAATCACCTTCTCAGTAGAGGCTATAAACATTAAGACAGTTGTTAGACAGTAATATTACATACTAGCGACCCGCCCCAGCTTTGCATGGGCGCAGTACTGACATCATCATCTTCCTGCCCTTATCCCGCTTTACTTGGGGTCGGCGCAACATGTTTTTTTCTAAACATGTTGCTAATGGTTTTGGCTATGGTTTTATAGTCGGCCGCCTGCCTGACACTAACCCTCTTTGGGAATGCGATTGTTGGTTGTTTACCCGCCACCATTCGGCTGACCCAAGGTGCTTGGTACAGTGCACTGGGCCTTAAGGTCCATTACTGACATATTATACATATAAACCTTGTGAAGATGAGTAACAAATTAATTACAATAACAAGGTTATTATTTGTTTACATTTCAGTTTCTAATGGTGTTAGGTTAATGAATAGTATAACAAAATTATAAAAATAAGTTATTTGTCAATTATTATTTTATATATAACTTTGGTTTGAGTAAACAAACAGTTCTAGTTCATAGCTATTTCTTTAATATTTGTTTTTCTGTATGATAACTATTACTGTAAACAATATTTAACACTTTTAATTCAAAGTAATATAAAGACTTAGAAACTTAGAACTATACTCAATATTTTTGTACTAACGAGGAATTTTACTAATATAGATAATCAATATACTCTAATAAGATAAAAAGATAAGAAAAGTCCTCGTTTTTAACACAAGAACCATAATTTTATGAATATTTTGCATTTCTTTTCACAGTTATATTCAATGACCAATTTCATACCTAAACCATAAATACAAGTAGCGTTCCTTCTTTTTTTCCTTATTCCAAGGACTTAGTATTTCGAACGTCTAATAGAAACATAACCTCAAATTACGTAACAGAAAAATAATGTTTTGTGTTTTAAATGATTGTTTTAGTCTACAGGTATCGAAGGATACACTTTTGATGAATATTAAATAAATATTTAAGTAGAAATTTTGGCTTATTTACTAGAAAAATAAGAAAGAAATACTTACGCCTTTGGTCACTTTGTTCCTAGCGGGAGTGGAGATTACGCTCATATTCCTTTGCTGAGCGACATTCTTAAGGACTTGGGCGTTGTATTTGAAAAGGTTCCTGGCGGCGAACATTTTGATTTTACTGTGATTTTAACTTTGTAAAATGACACGGAAAATATTCACTGCGTGAAAATACTAAAATCAATTATGTGCTAGAGTGGAGCAACTGTCATCGTTAGTTGACAGTTTTAGTCGATTTCTGTTAAATCTTTTAGTCGATTTTAACCACGACTTAAAATTCTCTTTAGAATTATTGCGTTTCTCATTTTATTAAACATAAAAATGTGTACTGTTGTAATATTTAAGCAGTATTGAATCACTTGAATTCGTCGATAGCAAAGAATTAAGGTCAAATTACCGGTACACCAATCTACACGAATACTATTTATATTTCCATACACTAATGTATATTTATTATATCACTCTTATAGCCAACTTTATTGTGTTTATATTTTATAAGAAATTATGTCTTTAGACTCTTTAGATTAAGTTAAGAAACCTATATTTATATTTTGTTAGTTTAATTTCATTATTATATAATCATTTTCTATAAAATATTAGTATTTGGTCAGTGTCAATAACATTTCAAACAGCATCGATTTGGTATTATTTTTTAAGAGTCAATAAATACAAATAAAAATTACGTGATTGCGTATATATCGTAGGTGAATAAATGAAACCAATAATATCACATTTCGACATTCATTTAATACAAACTTACAATTAGAAACTTATAGTAACTTAACAAACATTACAATCCATGTAAGTAATTGTAGACATAACCAAAACAATATTCTAAGTATTAAAGCGAATAAATTTGGAATTACTGAATATCTACTGCGAAACCTCCATTAATTGCGGGGCATCTGAAATAAAATAACCATAACATTAATTGATAAAGAATAGTAACATTAAAATTAAAAACCGTAACTATAATCGATAAAAAACAATACTAAAACAAGAAATATCTACATTTATGACTAAACTACGAAAAGTCATAAATGTAGATATTTCTTGTTTTAGTATTGTTTCTGTTAAATAAATAATCGATAAAAATGAAACGAAAAAGATATAATTTACCAAACCCTACATCAACAATTAAAAAAAAACTGTTGACATAATCATGGCGGGGAATGCAAACTTTTTATAGTATTTTAATTTAATTTCACACTAAATTATTGTGAAAAATAGCATTTCTGATTCATTATAATTATAAGTGTCGTTTTTTAAATCAGATTTGGTTTCGAAAAAATATCATAAACTTAAAGTCGAAATAAAAGTGAGTTTACGTGGATTAATTCATTATGTAGGTACGTATTATCGAAACAACTTCAAATCAAGGCGGAGGTTCTCAATTCAACTGGGTTTTTTTACAACTTTACTGTTGACGGTCAATAAAGGATGACTTCGAAGTCGTGGGCAATATTTTAAACTGAGACACTATTAATGATACTAATTGCGTATTTTTACACAAAAAAAAAGTAAGTAGTATCTCTAAGTAAGCGGCCGTGGATGATGCGACGGCCGCGTTTTAATATTTTGATACTTTAGATCATTGGCATTATCTTATTAGTTTTGTTTTTTTTTTCAATAGTAATTTATTACGGTAGTATGTTACTTATTATTTAAGTATACATTAAATTTTTAATAACTAGGTAACTACCTACGTTATTATTATTTTTTTTTAGGTAAAAATAGCCCTAACGCAATTAGTATCATTAATAGTGTCTTAGTTTAAAATATTGCCCACGACTTAGAAGTCACCCGTATAAGAATAAATTCGCATGCCCAGAGCGCGTTCAATCTACTCGAATTACGCCTTCAGAGATGTACAGTCTGGGGCCATAAGTCCAGTAGCACAATACTGTGCGCTAGGCTAGGGTTATACAATATGAACTCACCGCCAGAGCCGTCGTTGAACATGAACTCGTCCTGGTACTCCTTGAGGAACTGCTCCGAGCGGTGCTCGTCCAAGAACAGAGAGTACACTTTCTTCACGTCTTCCATGCTGACCTGATGATAAAAGGTAACACTTTAGAATCCGGTAATACCTAATATGACCATTTAATCTTTCACCTTGGTTTATTAGGTCAAATAATAATAATTATTATTATTTCTTTATTAATTAAAATCAAACCTTAAAACCTAAACAATTTCCCACAAAACCTTAGAAAAGTTTTGACTTTACCTTCATACAAGAATAGATAGCCAATGAAAAAAAAAGTCTTTTTAACCAACTGCAAAAAAGAGGTTTTTAAAAACGACCGTATAAGTTTTTTTTATGTTTTTTCGCGGATAACTTCGTCGTTTAGGCACCGATTTTGATAATTCTTTTTTTTTTTGTTGGAAAGTAGACATGTCCAAAATCGTCTCATGATAAGGTAGTTAGGGTTTGATAATGGAAAACTAGGGAAATCGAGGAGAACTTCAAATTTTCGTGCGGTTTCTGAAAACGCTTGAGCCCGCGGTTTCGCTCAGTCTAGTGGTTAATGGCCCTGACCCTGGTTTCAATTCCCACCCAGGACAAGGTGTTTGTGTGATGAGCACGATCATTTGTTTTGCGTCTGAGTGCAATTTATCAATAGTATGTAGATTGAAGCTGTGATAGCTTAGTGGCAAGACCGTAGGAGTAGTAGTTGTGTGCGTTTAAGAAATAAAATATCACAGCTTCCGTGTTTCGGTAGGCACGTAAAAATGTGGGTCCTGCGCCTGATCTCTCTCCGGTCGTGTCGGATTACCGTCCCATCGGGCTATGAGAGTAAAAGGAATAGAGAGTGCACCTGTGTTTGCGCACACGCTTGTGCACTATAATATGTCCTGCGTAGCTGGCTGGTGTCATAGTAACACTAGCCGCCGTGGCCGAAATCGGTCCGGACCGCTATTAAATCGGTCAGGACCGCTATTATTTAGAAATATATAAGTATGTCTATCAGTTTTCTAGCACTCATAACACAAGTTACTTAACTATCGTATACTTAATATGAGACTAGATGGCGTTGTGTGAATGTTGTGGAATATTTATTATTATTATAATTGGGATAAATAAATAAATATCTTGGGACAATATCCACACACGGCCATCTGACCCCAAGCTAAGCAGAGCTTGTGTTATGGTAATCAGACAACT
Source organism: Chrysodeixis includens (assembly GCA_941860345.1). Classification (NCBI taxonomy): domain Eukaryota; kingdom Metazoa; phylum Arthropoda; class Insecta; order Lepidoptera; family Noctuidae; genus Chrysodeixis; species Chrysodeixis includens. The sequence goes on along the minus strand of OW796110.1, from coordinate 9,786,584 downwards.
GATAAACATACTTAAATATTTCTAATCATATACATATTATAGATAAATCACACCCAGACACAGAACAAATGATCGTGCTCATCACACAAACATTTGTCCTGGGTGGGAATCGAACCCACGACCTCCGGCTTAGCAGTCAGGGTCACTAACCACTATACCAACAGGCCCGTCAGAATGACATATATATGCATGAAGTAATGCTACGCGCTGCCATGCACCGGCACCAAAACGCAGATGACGTAGCACAGCGGTTCAGGTTTAGTCAGTAAGAGTCTGACACTACCCGCGGCTCCCCCCGTGGTCGGGGGTGTCCATGAGGCCTTCCCCGCATTACCAAAAAAAAAAGGGAAATGATGACATATAAGTACCTCAGCCGCCTTCCTTCGTCTGGCGACCAGTGACGCAGTAGTGATCAGTTGTATGGCATACCGCAGCGACGTCTCAGTAGCGACACGCGTCAGTACCGTGAGCGCGTCAGCTGACATCTGACAGTCTTCCTCTTCGCATCTGTTTGATAAAGACATAGTTTCATTAAGATAATGGTAAAATTAAATTGTATACTATCGGATCTAGTTTCGATGGCTGCAATACTGATGTATTAGTATTTGTACTGCACTAGTAATTTAGGTATATGGTAAAAAAAAAATATTTTTTTGGATAAGATAATAACATCAGCTACATTCAATGCGTTTTTCAAATTGGGACAATCACCAATCATAAAGAGAGGTTCGTCATTTTTTCAGTAGGGAGTAAAGGGAAAGAGTGGGGAACGACGAACGAGAGTAGGGGATTAGGAGGGAAACTAGGATTAGGGCAGACAAAGAGAGAGGGCAGACTAGGGAATTCAGGGGGAGAATGGGGATTTCGGGGGAAGTCAGCCGATTTCGGGGGGAGATTGTAATTTCCAGAGGGGAACAGTAGGGTATTAAGCAGGAATGTCAGGGGAATCAACACTAAATTATCAAATTAGCACCACGTACCTGATATTAAGTATCTCCCTGAGCTCCTGGTGCGAGTAGGGCGAGGTGGGCACTATGATCATGCGGTCGAGCAGGTCGAGCGGGATGCCGTGCGGGGAGCGGTAGCTGGTGCCGCGGATGCGGGTGATGCCGCGGTTCGTGGCCATTATGACCACGGGAGCGGTCGAGGTAGGAAAGACATTTGATTTCTCCCGGGGAGAGAGAGAGGGAAGGGTGTGGAATTTGGGGGAAAAGTGTAATTTCAAAGGGAGAAAGGAGATTTTGAGAGGAGACTGCGGTTTTTTGGGGGGGAGAGTGGAATTTCGAGGTGAGAGTGGAGATTTTGAGGGGAAAAGTAGAGACTTCGGGGGGAAAGTGGATATTTCGGGGGGATTTGAGATAATTAGGCGGGGGAATCAACACTAAACTATCCAATTAGCACCACGTACCTGATATTAAGTATCTCCCTTAGCTCCTGGTGCGAGTAGGGCGAGGTGGGCACTATGATCATGCGGTCGAGCAGGTCGAGCGGGATGCCGTGCGGGGAGCGGTAGCTGGTGCCGCGGATGCGGGTGATGCCGCGGTTCGTGGCCATTATAACCACGGGGGCGGTCTCGGATTCGAGTGCCCGGTTGAGGTAGGAGAAGCATTCGATGTCTAGCATGTGTGCCTGGGGGAGTAAAGTGTTAAATTAGTGATTTTTTATATTTATTTTGACGTTTCGGTCCAGTTTCTTTTTTTATAATATAGAGATTTAATTCGATATTTCGTTGCCCCGATGTTTTGGTCGAGTTGCACCGATCTTGTCTGACCGAAGTCCATCCGTGACCACGGTCGGTGCAACTCAACCGAAAGGTCGAAAAAAAAAACGAATTATATTGCGAATAAGACTCGTTTTTTGTCTAAAATATTTGTACAAGTCATGCAAGTTTAAAAGTCGCGGGTTTGATCCTCGGACAAGAATGTGAGCGATCCACAAATGCTTGTTCTCAGTCTGAGTGTCTCTATGCATGTGAATTGAATGTCTGTGAAACCCCCGTAATACAAGAACAAATTTCCATAGCGCGGGAGTCGTTTTAAAAAAATGACGTTAGCCGAATTCGCACTGCCAGACCTACTGAATGCGTATGCAAAATATCATAGAAATCAGTCGATTCAATTACGTACATCCTTATTATCATCATACCCCTGCCCTTATCCCAATTTTTACTTGGGTTTTCAATTACGTACATCATGACACGAGAATTTTATATATTAGATATCTCACCTCGTCAATGAACAACACTCCAGGAATCATTTCAGCTTTGCCTTCCTCGCGCCACTCCGCCACTTTACTATTGATCTGCTCACGAATCTCAGATTTTATCTCTCCAGTGTCGCCTGTTTAAAATCAAATCAAGTTATTTAGTCAAATCAGGCTACAATGTAGCACTTTTTGAATGTCAAGATTCATAAATTATAGACAGCACCCCAGCGCCCACCCTTCACCGCTTACTGTGCTATTGCTTCGGGAGAAAAAAAAGAGCAACAAACTCCCCAGCAGCAGGATTTCTTTCTATTCGAGTTTAAAAAGCCCGGGTTTATTTCAAATACGAGTTTAGTGTATAAAAAAGAGTGAGTAACCCCTGGTTTCTCCAACGCCGATCAACATAAAAATTTGTTAATCGTCAGTCGAATCTCATGTCAAGCTCTGTGATTGGTTGTAAGTTTTATGGTCAACCAAACACAGTCGTGATCAGTTGATTTGACAGCAAATTCAATTGTTCAGTCTTTCAGAAACCTATAATAAAGTTGCCGGGCCAAATTCGGCCACGGCGGCTATTGTAGCTATGACACCAGCCAGCTACGCGGGACATATTACAGTGCACAAGCCTTTACTCTCATAGCCCGATGGGACGGTAATCTGACACGACCGGAGAGAGATCACAAGCAGGACACACATTTTCCATGCCTTCCGAAATACGGAAACTGCGATATTTATTTCTAAAACGCACACAACATTCGAAAAGTCGGTGCGCCCCGTGGGGATCGAACTCCAGACCCTTGACTTGGCAGTTCTATGGTCATACCACTAGGCTATCACAGCTTTTAACCAGAAACCTATAAAACAGATATGCCTAGACATTGCACAAAGACGTGTTACTCACCGGAGAATAGAGCCAAGAACCCGTGTGTCCTGGAGTTGATGACGTCTATCTCGTGCAGAGTCACGGTGTGGACGACCTCCTTGCGTTTTTGTAGCTCGCCCTCCGGACATTGCACGAAACGGGCTTGTTGGCCTGTAAAAATATGTATTAAAGTATAAGGAAAGACTCAAATTCAAGTCATTAATTCAAATTAGAAAGAAATAATAAAATATAAACATTTCAACCGCATAAGTTTTTATTATGTTTTTGCGCGGATAACTTCGTCGTTTATGAACCGATTTTGATAATCATTTTTTTGTTGTTGCAAAGTAGACACATCCAAAGTGGTCTAAATCTGGGTCTGATGATGGAGGACTAGGAAAATCGAGGGGAACATCAAAATAGTTCAAAAGTTCGCGCCGTTTCTGAAAACGGGACAATTTCGTGTACCACAGTTCATTTCGGGGACACCGGGACTCGTAATTGTAAAACGGGACAGTCCTGTTAAAAACGGGACGTCTGGTCACGTTATACTTACTACATCCATCCACATTCATGTCGTACACCTTAGTAGACATCAGATTATATGCAACATAAAATATCGACGGGCCTGTTGGTCTAGTAGTTAGCGACCCTGACTGCTATACCGGAGGTCGTTTCGATTCCCACCCAGGACAATTTTTTGTGTGATGAACACGATATTTTTTTCTGTGTCTGGGTGTCTAATCTATAATATAATATGTATGTATTTACACGTACCGGTAGCATCATAGTCCCTTGCTCTTGCGAAGCTCCTACCCAGTTTGTTGATCTTGCCGGTCGCCTTATCAATGGTAATAACATCTCCTGCTTGGACCTGTAAAATGACAAATTTTGTACTTGACTGAGTTGGAGACATGTATTTTTTCTTGTGTAAATAAGATTAGTTCGAGGTGGCACAGGGCAGACAAACAGAAAGAAAGAAACGTTTTTGTATAGAACACAGGTGATACCAGATCTTACAGGGTTAAGAGTTCTATCTACACACATATTGTGTTTATTAGGCATAAAAATATATGAAAAATAAATATATCGTACTGCTGAGCAAAGGTCTCTGTCTTTGCTCAGCAGCGGGACACAATAGGCTGGGAAAAAAGAAACTTAATGAAAACGGTACAGTGAGTTGAAATCTTGCGTGACGTCATGTCACGACAAGTGACAGTAACATCACTTTCAGACGCTACTTTCATACGATATACCATCTTTGATTCATTACAGATTCATGTTTGTTTATTGATTTGTTAAAAGAAAACTTTGGAAATCTATCTGAAAGACTAATTACGTAGATTTTTTAGCCAAACACTTGCAAATGTAGCACAACACTGCACAACTTAAGCCCAACACTAGACAACTTTTGCCCAACAGTGGGCAACTTTTGCCCAACTTCTAGAATCTCACCTTCTCCTTGAGCAGCGAGTCGATCATCTTAGCGCCCATATCGTAGTTGGTCTCCATGTCTGTAGTCTTGAGCGTGAGGCGTCCGACGCGCGCCCCCCCGCCCCCCGCTGAACGCTCTACGACAACTTCTACGACTTCGCCTTCGATTATCTCTGATTCTTCTCTGTGGATTAGTTAATTTTAATGTGAGATTAGTGGAAAAAAAGGCCAAAGAAAAGATAGATGGATTGTGTAAGGAATGATATGAATGAAAACGGAGTAAATGATAGTGTGACGTCTGATAGGGGAGAATGGAAGAAAAAACATGTTGCGCCGACCTCGAGTAAAATGGGATAAGGGCAGGAAGGTGAAGAAGAAATGTGAGATTAGTGGTTTTGTGAAACTAGCTGTTGCCCGTGACTTTGCTCGCGGGAATGTTAGTTTTAGCTGCAAAAACATTCACTCTGAAGCTATCGGTTAAAAAGTAGTCATGTGATAATCAAAGGTTAAGTATTTAAATAAATACTACATATATTATACTAAATTTGATTAAAATTGCTCCAGCCGATTGAGTGTGGAACAGTAACAAACGTAAGCCTTTAAAAAAGATCAGGTCTCTTCTCTTGAAGTTAACCTGTGTATTAAAAGATTGCCTGCGCAGGGGATCAAACCTGCTTCTCGTCCATACTACCATACACAGAACCGTAAGGCCACCACAACTTGGACTATATCATAATCTAAAAATATATAATTATGAACATACTTGATCCTAATTCCAATGGACTTCCTGATGGCCTGTGTAAGAGCCTCGGTCTTGCTCATCTCAAGAGAAAAGATTTCAGATCCTGAAAAACAAGATAAATTGCATTGTTAATCACATTACATATTACTTCTGTTATGGACGACATGTGCGCGACGTATTGCGGGTTCGGAGCCTGACAAGTCCATGCGATTCATAAATGAATATTTGGCCATTTCTAGCAATAATAACAAATTTGCTTAAAATCCAGTCTAGATGCATATTCAAAATCAAAGTGCTCTTATTCAAAGTAGGCCTTCTTTAAAATGTCTGATTTATTTTGTCAGTTTTCGTGCATATTTCAGCATTATACACGCCCTTTCACATAATCCAGTCTCGACTTTTGACTCAAACCACACATCTCTAATACAAAAATTCAAAGAACTGAAAACATAATTAGCAACTCACCTGCCATGCTTGTGAATGGAGTATCAGGTCCGAGAGCCTGAGCAAGGCCCATAGCAATAGCTGTCTTTCCTGTGCCTGGCTGGCCAGCTAACAACACTGCTCGGCCTGCTATTTTACCTATAAAATAAAATGAATACTTAAGTTTGTTGAGTGTAAGGAATGCATGTCTGGAATACTGGGATCTTGCATGCTATTTTCACGATTATTGCTATCCATAAAATTTACAGGATCTGGCACAAGTTTGAAAAAAATCTAAATTTGATTACAACAACTTGTAGGAAGGATTATTTCTTTTAATGATGAGATGGAATGGCGCTAATAGGGTAAAGTAATCATAGATTAATTGCCTGAATAATTTCTTTGTTTGCCTATTGTGTACTTTGAGGTTCTGTAAGTGTTTCATATTTTGACACATGATCTTCGAGTAGTCATATAGTTGGTGCTTATAGTTATATTTCATTGAAAGGCCATAATAAATGATGACATGACATGTTATATCTTACGCTGATACAGTAATCATAGTTTCTAAGCAACTAAAAAGGTTATAAATTTAGTTAAATAACAACTATCTAACAATTCTCCGTTACCATAGCAACAATAAACAATTTAATCAATAATACCTTCTCGAATCATCTGCAGGATGACTCCGGCGGCCTTCCTGGCCATCTTCTGGCCGACCATGCCCTGGGACACAGCTCTGGGCTCAAGTGAATCATCGAGACCCAACCCGCGTATATGAGAATGAGCTCCAATACGTTCAATTCGCGTGATAGAACGCACTTCCTGCACTTGCGCCGCTGCTATCGACTAAAAAGCACCATTTAATTGGTTAAAAACATATTTAAATAGTAAAAATCAGAAGAAAATGTGAAAAACATGACAAAGCATGAAAGTTAGGTTATTTTTCTGTACACCGGCTAACAACACCTTATTAAGGTTTCTAAAAACAAATGATTGAATAAAAAGTACTTACAGCCATTTTTAAGCGTTCACTTTGTATTAATTAGCTGAAATAACACAAAATATGTTGAATGAAAATGCGCGTTCCCACACGCAAATACTAAACAACAGCGTTTGTACAAACGACAAACTGACAGTGACAGTGCGTTTGTCTGTGACATAGAATATTGCGTCTAGAAACCGTTGCTAGGAAACGAGATTAAAACCTTATTGATTTTATAATAATCTATTTGTTTTTGTAACAAATTGAAATATAGTGTTCACAGGGTATTCGTGTATCTTGTGTTATTAACGAGAAAGTTTAGTAATTTAAAACTTGAAGTCTAATGGCGGGTCTAAGAAGGGTTTAAAAGTATATTTGCGGAACAAAATAAGCCTATTAATGTTGACTTTGTTTGATTTGCATTTAATAAATCTTTTTAATTAACTTTTATATCCAAAATACCGTAACAATCGATAATAAACATACAAACTTACCAAAACTAATTTTATTTATTCTTCCCACTTCATAAATAAAAGCCTATGCCATAAATACAATCACCATTATGTATGACTAGAGAGGCTCCATTAAATCAGAAAGTTATATATAGAAGTCATTCCACCTGACCGCCATCTTTGGGTCAATCTCATAAATTTTTAAACGGGTCACTGTGATAAATAAATTATTAGACAGCGGTAAGTTGTAAACACGGAACAAAGACAAGACGGAAGTGCCCTTACTTAGTATTGAAACCCTACCTAGTTTTGAAGTAATATGATTAATCATATCCTGATTTATTTCGGCCCGTAGAATATAAGTTAGAATAATATCCGGACCCTTTTTCGGCCGCGGCGGCTAGTGTTACTATGACACTAGCCAGCTACGCGGGACATATTATAGTGCACAAGCGTGTGCTAACACAGGTGCACTCTCTGTTCCGTGTGCTCTGTGACCGTAATCCGACATGACAGGAGTAGGGTCAGGCGCAGGACCCATATTTTAACGTGCCTTCCAATACACTCATCACACAAACATTTGTCTTGGATGGGAATCAAACACACGATCGCCGGAATAGCAGTCACGGCTAGACCAACTAGACCAACAGGTGTCAACAGGCCAGGCAAATGAATCTACATGTGAAAGTTGATCGCCAGCTCCTAACAGTGATCCGCACATTCTCTAACAACCACTTCTTCCTACTCTTTTGTTTCGTGTCTACATAAAGTTGATCATCTATTTGTGTCCTTTATACGTTCATTATTTATCAACTTATAGTCTTAAAGGTTGAAAGTAACGAGGTCGGAATCTGATTGTGTAATAATCTATTGTGCGTTGGGAACTTCTATAGTTCTTAATTGTTTTCTTTATATAGAGTTTTTTTTAGTAGGAAATCATCAGATGACCCCGCCCGCTGTGGGTGCAGCGGGAGGGAGTGTCAGACTGTTACTGACTAAAACCCATTATGTCCCTCCTGGAGCCCCTTGAGTACCAGGGTCGCGGTAACTCTCACGAACATCCCGCAGCTCTTTATATCTTTTGTCACGTGGATGACACTAACACGAGGGTGTTGGTGTGCATATGCGCAAGAATCAGCGCAACTGTCTGTCAAAAGTTGATGGTTTTACAAATACATAACTCTTGAAATTTACTGTCTATTTAAAAAAAAACGCATCAAATTCCAGTGTAGTTGTAAAGATCTAAGCATACATAGGGAGAGACAGACAGCGATTTTGTTTTATAGTATGAAGTGATTTATTTTTCGCCTTGTAAGCGCTTTATGGCACCCAACGTGTGACTACTGTCACAAGCAACCCTTTTTAGCGACTCAAACGCAGATAGCTATGCAATAAGTATGGTTTTTAAATAATAAAACTATTTTACTTCTTTTATACTTCTTAAAATTACTTACTTGCAAAATGAATAAATATTCCACGACATCACCATCTGGTCTCAAACTAAGCAGAACTTGTATTATGAGTACAACTGATAAACATACTTTTATGTATTCAAATACATATTATACCTATGGTTCTGTGTCTGGTTGTAATTCATCTATAACATGTATGTATTTAGAAATATATAAGTATGTCGTCTAGTACTCATAACACAAGTTACTCTCGTATACTTATTTGAAACTAGATGGCGTTGTTAAAATGTGGAGGAATATCACTCAAATACTACCATCTCAAACTTAGTAAGTCTTGTAAGTCCTCTCAGTTTTCGCGATAACCTTTAGCTCGTTACCTAACTATATTAATCGCGTCGCAACCCCTGTCGACGCCCGAGGGGTGCGTTAAGCCATTACAGGACTCCCTCTTAACGTGTCATGTTTATACTTGTACACTATATTTATCTTACTAGTGTTATAAACGCTGAAAGTTTGTTAGTATAAAGGTATATGGATGTTTGTAACTCTAAAAATAAAAAAATAAAATATAAAATAAAAAGATTTATTGCAGAAACTTGTACAACTTTTACAGTTTATCTTACGTAGAGACCTCCTTTTAAGTAAAGGATATACTTGTGCTAGGAGGTCCCGCTCTTCAATTACAATGTTATAATGGTAAAAGTGGTGTACAAAATTAAAATAAAAATAAAAAATTAAAGTAAAAAAAAATAAAAAACAAGCTCAACTCTTTCAAGCTTAAACGGTAATTGTTTGATATTTTAGTACGGAGTTAGTTTATACCTTGAATTAACACAGGCTACTTTGAAGTCTATAAATAAGATGAAAAGGATGGCTTTAGAATACCGTATTTAATAGAACATTGTTGTATTTGAAATTCTAGATTATTTTTTATACGCTACATTATACAAGACTTTTGAAAAAAATATTGGGACAAGCACGCCACATATGCAACTCCTGTAAGCCAGGATCTAGAATGACGCCAACGAATACCACCTAGCACAGAGAAAATTATTGAGCTTGATTGAGCACTTAAGCCCAGATTACTGTCTTGGAACCCGCAATAAAATTACTTAGAATAAAATAGAAACAAGGAGTAGGAAAAACATATTCCACTGCAAACGGGAGACAAAAATGAGAGAAGCTGGTTGTAGCTAGAGAAATACATAGATTAACAAATCAAATCGATCTATTAAAAACCGCATCAAAATCGTTTTTTTTTTTCAAAACTGTTTTTTCTGTTCCGTGATCAAAACGCTACGTCCCAAATTTTTTTAATCTGTAATATCTTCGAAAATATTTAATTAAAACATATGCTGTAAAGCCAAATAAATCTATATTAATTGAACAATGTATTTCAGGCATTTAATTGGATAAGGATTAATGCTGTATTGGTTAAATTCGCTTCGAAAAGTAACCATTATTTGTCGTAAAAAGTAAATGACAAAAGGATGTTATTATGGGATATCCATAAGAGATAGACATTTACCATCTCAGAGTTTTCTGTAGACCTTTTTAATGAGTACAAATACTACTACATTATTTTGATAAAATAACAGAATTTCTGCATTATTTAATGGATGTTATTCTACATACAAACCTTCCTTTTGAATCACTTTATCCATTACTAGCTGTCCCTGCAAACTTCGTTTCGCTTACAAAAATTATATGAAAACTATCATTTTTTTTATGACGAAAAATCCAAATATCTTACGGAGCCCTATTTTTTTCATTTCATTTTCCAAAATAAAATATAATCTGTTACTCGTGGATAATGTAGCTTTCGAATGGTGAAAGAATTTATAAAATCGGTCCAGTAGTTTTTGAGCCTATTCATTCCAACCAAACAAACAAACAAACAGAGTTTTCCTCTTTATAATATTAGTGTAGAAAAAGAACCGCATCAAAATCGGTACAATCCGTAAATAGGTACAAAGAGTTTGTTTTTAATTGTTTATACTATGTAGTGATGTGTAATACATCAGTATTGCATCCGTGTGAAGTAGCGGCTTGAGCAAATAAATAAATGACAATCAATTTAATTTTTACAGTTACATACATACATATATTAACTTTACGCGTCTTTCCCTTGGGGGTAGGCAGAGATCACATCTTTCCATTTGCTACGATCCTGGCATACCAAAGTACAGTTGTTTAATAGAAAAATTACCTAGCTATAGTATTTCCCTTAGAAAAGCACTTCATACAATGAGTAACCTCATGGGCGGTGCATTACGCGGATGTTGCACCCTACCTTACTGCTCTACATACTATGGGCACAGCACTAGCTGGGAACTACTGGTACAACACTAGCGTGAGTTGTGAGTGATAAATCTTAATCTTATATACAAAATTCCCGTGTCATAATGTTACCGTACTCCTCTGAAACGGCTGGACTGATTCTCTTGAATTTTGTATATGCATTCAGTAGGTCTAAGAATCGGATAACATTTTTTTCTTTCACGGTCAAACGGTCGAAGTAATTTTGATGTAATTTTGGTATGGAGTTAGCTGACATCCTGTAATTATTGAACAATCTGCTTTTTAAGCGACTTTTTTACTATGCAGTGACTCATCAAAAAAGGTCCTTTTTATTACACGTAAATATTTTCATAAATTTTCTTATCGTTAATTAGACACAGTACGTTTTATAAATTAACATTTACTAACAACTGTTTAATGTACACGACATGTGCCTGAAAATTTTATCAAAAATCGTGAAGAAACCCAAATCTAAATCTCATACTTTTTGATACGATAAAATAAAAACGAGAATCCATACAAATAGTACCCCTCCTCAAACGTACCCTATACGCCGGGATGTAACACACACAAGCAAAAAAACTCCAACATCGCACACACACTAACACAATTCCTCTCGCTCTTTCTCTCATATACACTTTCGTATACAACGCTCTCGCTCCCACGTGAACTCTTGCCGGTAATCGATTTTCCCTCGCATTATTTTCCCGACCCTCATGGCGGCAACGTGGGCTAGAACGCCATTATTGTTTTGTGAAAATATAATATAAATCATAGACAAATAAATAAAAGTGTTGTGTCGAAAAAAACTGGGAAAATTCTGTAAAAAAACAAACGATCGGTGAGTTCCATTTTTAAATGATTGTTTTACGTCGTTAATGGAAGTGGAATAATCGAATGTTGACATAGGATTTATACGGAATACCTTTGCTTGTTCGAAATGTGTTTTAAAAAGCGAAATAAGAAAATGGAGGATAGTTTATTACGTTAAATAAAATCGATGTAATTCATTATGTTGGTAAGAAAATGCGAAATGGTTTAAAATAAATTATAGGTATATTAGGTATACTAAAGATGAAAATCTCATTTCTATTTTTAAACATCATATTACAAGCGGTCGTTATGATTGCATGTGCATAATATAAAGACGTCAATCAAAATAATGTTTAATTACCATTTTTCTTTTATATAAATGACGTTTCAGACTCAAGTAGGTTTAATAATACACCTTTTAATGTACATTGTTTTGAAATCCATCAAATTAACATTTTGCGAAGTGATTATTTAATACATTAATTAAATTCCTAACATTGGAATCTAAAAACGCCAATCCGCAGTGAGCGTGGAAATCAATGGTCAAACCTTTCCTGTATGGGAAGAGGCCTGTGCCCAGCTGTGGGACATTAAAATTTGTAGGCTGATATTTTTACTGTAATTGAATACTTTATTGCGCCTACAAGATTAATATACAGTGTAAGACTGTCTATAGATATATGTATTTATAATACGCATACAAAAAGGAATTTTTAACACAATAAAGCGAATATACTGTCTGAACTCTATAACAATCGACCCTGTTGTCATAATATTATGAATAGAAAGTGTATTTTCATGTTTTGACTCAGAATTTGAATGAAAATATCTCATTTCGAGTTTGCGTCGTTGAAATAATGACGAAATGGTTGACCCCTCGTCGGGGTTGGGTCTTCACCAAGAGGGGTACATTTTATTAGTATCTACACCTCTCTTTCTTCAAAAACTTCACTATACTAAAGTAAAAAAGGTCAATTCCCGCTGTCTGTCCCTATGTATGCTTAGATCTAGATCTTTAAAACTACGCAATGGATTTTAAGGCGTTATTTTTATTTAATAGAACGTTTTAAAGGTTTATATGTATAATACATCAGTATTGTACCCGTGCGAAGCTGGGGCGGATCGCTAGTCATATCTAACTTGATCAATTTATAGTCAACAAAACGCTAGTCATTAAATTAATTGAAAGAAATTTGATCAGTTTAAGTGATTCTAGGACCACAATGTATCTTTCTTTATTTTCCCAAGCTGTGTGTATGACTTGTTTTCATTGATTTCCTTTAGAAAACTAGATAAATATTTTTTAGTGTGACAAACTTAAAAAAAATACTAATAATTTCTCGTGTCTCAATGTTCTAACAAAGTCTAAATGTACTAGTTATTAAGTAGATTTTTTAAGATTTAATAGTCTATTCTCAAGTACCATTATTCCAGAATTTTAATTAAAAAGTGTAATCAAAACTTATCTATGGTTCCGTTGCATTTCGACGTAATTGTCAATTTCCCGTCTAGTCGTTCGGAAATTGCTTACCGGAGCTGAAAATGAAGCTTAATGCAATTTTTGGCGAAACGTTCAGAAATTGGGGGAGAAACGTTAATGATTGTAGCAAAAAAATGATGCTGTAGGCTGAAATTTGCGTGATAAAGGCCTTAATTATTTGTTTGGTTGGCATAATCATTAAGCTGAAGCTGTGATAGCCTAGTGGTAAGACCGTAGGACTGCTAAGTCAAAGGTCTGGAGTTCGATACCCACGGCGAGCACCGACTTTTCGAATGTTGTGTGCGGTTTAGAAATAAATATCACAGCTTCCGTGTTTCGGAAGGCACGTTAAAATATGGGCACTGCTCCTGATCTCTCTCCGGTCGTGTCGGATTGCCGTCCCATTGGGCTAAGAGAGAGCGGGAATAGAGAGTGCACCTGTGTGCACTATAATATGTCTCGCATAGCTGGCTGGTGTCATAGTAACACTAGCCGGACATTCTTATAGCTTATAATATTGTACTCAAATATTTGTACGACGAAAACGGCAGAATATTAGGGAAAAAAAAATTGTAACAATTTTCCTGTCACATATTCGTATAAATACAGATTCTATTCTATTAGAGAGAAAAAGAGAGAGATTTTATGAGATAGGATAGAATCTATTCTATTAACTAAAATATTTTCTAATTTTTTTAACCTTTCTACCTATTAAAAAAAGGATTTTATGTATGTCAACTGTCAACGCAAAGACAAAAACGTTTAATAGGGCAACAGGGAATGGTGTATAAAAGCGCGGGAAACAGGGTACGGAACACGGTGTCATTATCGCGTAGTGTAGTGCACTTGGGGTCGGCTGAATGCGTTCGTGCCTGCGCCTGCTTTATACTTTTTAATAGAAGTTTGTTTTCGTTGAAATTTTTGTAATTAGAATTGCCTTTGAGCTTTTACGGTTTTTATGATACTTTTTTTAAAGTCCTTTTTTTTTACTTTGATGCCGCTTTTTTTGCATGTAAGTTTGTAGCTCGATTTTTTTTACGATATTGTGTTTTTTTCCCGTGTAAGTTTCTTAGTAGATTTTTTTGGATGTAAAATATTCGGACCTTTCTACTAATATTATAAACGAGAAAGTTTGTAAGTATGAATGGATGGATGATTTCGATGAAATTTTGTTTGGAGCAATCTGATAAAATGAAAATAGCCTATTTGGTAATTCAGGGTGGAATAACAAATAGACTATTTTTTAACCAACTGCTTTAAACTACTTGTTTTGCAGTAGGCTATAACCGACGTCCTCGCGGACGATGCCACGGAAAAAAACTAGTTTACAATAATAGCTTACGTCACAAAAGTTTTCAAAATGTAGCGTCGTAATGGCGTAGTTCGCCCCCACACCTTATAGATCTAACAAACTTTTATTTGTACTATAGAAGATTAACAACCCGCCCCGCACGGGTGCAATACTGATGTATTATACACGTAAACCTTCCCTTGAAACATTCTAACTAATAAAAAGACCACATCAAAATCCATTGCGTAGTTATTAAGATTTAAGCATACATAGGCACAGAGAGATAAGCGACTTTGTATAAAAAAAGAACTCAAAAATTTGTTTCATTCGGCTAGTTCGCCTAAGATAAATGTGCGTACACCTTTACTTCATATTTGCTTACCTGCTCCCCCAATGTTTTTACACTAACGCACCGGAAATGACGCGTGCAAACTGTAGCCATAGACAAGTGCTAGTTTACTCGATTATTTACGACTCTTGCACCATAGAGCACTTCGCGGTCGGTTTTCCCCGCGCAAAAATGACAGCTCAAAGATTTTATGTGACATACCAATATAAACTTTATACGCATACATTTAAAGTGCAAAATCTTTTGAAATAATATTGGTACGGAAAATCATATCGAATAACATTCGAAAACGAACTTTAAAATTGTCCACAATAAAGTTCATTATCCTTTGAAAGTTAATTTTCGAAAACGTTTGAAAATTTTAGTCCTGTCAATTGTTTGACAGATAAAAATGGACCTTACGTTCCTAGTTTTAGCGTATATTTTGGAGTGACGTAAAACAACCCTTGTTGTCTTTAAAGTTTTTTTTTAGGGTGGCAGTATAGTGGTTTCCTGCGTCACTTATTTTTACTGTAAAACTTTGTATTGTTACTGGAAAAGCGGGAATTCTATGGTTTTGTTTTTGTAAGTCTTTTTTATTGTTTGTGAGTTAATGAAGTAGGTACTTAAGATTATTTTGGTTAAAGCTAGCTTTTTATTAAATGTATTGCGATAAAATTTAAAAAATACCGTATTTCAGGCAAACGTTACAAACAAATCTCACAGCGTCTTTCAGAAGGTACTTTAAAATGTGTGTCCTGCGCCTGATCTCTCTCCGGTCGTGTCGGATTACCGTCCCATCGCGCTATGAGAGTAAAGGAACAGAGAGTGCACCTGTGTTAGCACACGCTTGTGCACTATAATATGTCCCGCGTAGCTGGCTGGTGTCATAGTAACACTAGCCGCCGTAGCCGAAGTCGGTCTGAAGACATTATTATTACAGTATATTTTAATTCGGACATTTATTAATCTTGCTTATACATTTGTACATTGCTGTTTTTGTTAACAGGTGGTGATCGGCATGCCGTCGCCGGCGTGAGATGGACGGCATACAGATGGAGCCGATCGGCAAATACAAAGCCGACAGAAACGGTTCTGCTAAGGGTAAATATTATATTTAATATACACATTGAAAAATGATGGAGGGTTTTGTACAAGAGGTCGTTGACCAAGAGTTGAAATTATTCCATCAAGTGTAAAAGAGAGATTTTAACCTACGGTCGGAGACTTGAGTAGTTAAATGTTCGTTTACTTAATTAACCAAAACTACAAAGGTTCAATAGCAGTCGATAATTTATACAAAAAAAAAATTGTGTGCCCGACAGAGTTCATATTGATCTTAATTTGTTTTTATTTTTACCACCTCTGTAACATATGGAATGCAATAAATAATTGAGTATTGTGTATTGATTGACGAGTGTGATGGAAAAATTTGCACTATCGGTTAATGACCCCATAACTTGAAATATGGACAATTTACTGGTTTTTTGATTACTACAGATTATGACATGTTATTCCTGTTTATTTAGCAGCTGCCTGGCGAAACATGGTGGACCAGGATCTCGATGATGTTGCGTTTTTGGCGGGTAAGTGTTAACTGACCTTTATTTTAGACATTTTTTCTTTTACTTTGGTTTGGGTTTGTGTTTTTGTTATACTTCTGCTGTTCCATAATTTCTTTCGACCTGTTGGTCTACATAGATTCAGCTTTATAGCTATCACAGTTTATGAGATACAGGCATGAGACAGACAGAAAACGAAGGAAAGAACCCTATTACTAATAATAGGGTTCCGTTTTACCCTTTTGGTACAGGAGCCTAAAAATTTATTTTATTGTTTATTTGGTTAGCGACTGACCTATTGATCTAGAGGTTAGTGACCCTGACTGCTATACCAGAGGTCGTGAGCTCAATTCCCATCCAGAACAATTGTTTGTGTGATGAGCACGATCATTTATTCTGTGTTTAATGTAATTTATCTATAACATGTATGTATTAAGAAGTATATAAGTACGTCTAGTACTCATAATACAAGCTCTTCTTAGTTTGAGACTAGATGGCGTTGTGTGAAATGTCGTGGAATATTATATTATATATTGATCTCCTCAGACACAGACAAGGCGAGAGAGGCTCGGGAGCTGCGAGACGCGCCGGTCGCGGTGTGTTCGCAGCGCCGCGCTCTCTGCCTCACTGTGGTCTTCTTCTCTGCTATGTTCGCCACAGCACTTATAGTGGTGTATGCTACGCCACAACCAGGTGAGACATGTTTTTAAAGACTAGGTAGTAGAATAGTAGACCTGTGAATAGCAGGGAGGGTACCCTGTCAGTCGATAAGCTACCATGCCAAGAACGAGACCAATGCGACGTTCTGCGTGTCCGTTCTTTTAAAAAACATTTAAAATAGCAAGAGCAACATAAAAACGTCAATGACGGTGTTTAAATTATTGTTTTAAGCTAAATTCTAATAGATGACTGAATACGCGAGCTATTGATAAAACATTAGCCCCTGACTGGGCAAAATCATCCAGTTAACCCGTCCGTTCAGGGTGCAGCGGGAGGGAGTATCAGACTGTTACTGACTAACACCTACTATGTTCCTCCTGGAGCACTTTGAGTGCCGGGTGAGCGGCAACTCCTACAAACATCCCGCAACCCCGGCAGGTGGTAAGAGCGTCGTATGTTATGTTTTACGTGTGAATAAAGATTTTATCATATATTTCAGATTGTCCCTGCGCGGGAGAGTCTACTCTAATACCGGGACAACCGCCAACGGACTCCGAAGCTAATGTAGCGGCTGCTAACAAGTAAGTACAGTTGTAACTTAGTTATAACGAAAATACTGGGGTCATTGACCGACAGTTCAAAATCGTCCGTAAACGTGTATCAGAATTTGCAGGTTCGATTTCTTGCCTCTTTTTATGTTTTCCAATACACTGTTACTAATGGTAACTAATGTTTTGTTAATAATTTATATTTTATGTGTACTATTGAGTAGTGTAATTGGTTTGTACCGTTCTATTCATATACTTAAATTTATTTATTTATTTTCCAACTTATAACTAATCATTACAGGTTATCACCTAATACGACAGTTATGTTTCTTACATACCTTTATAACTTAAATAATATTATGTATCTATAACTTACAGCTATTGTATCTACTTTAACTTTAAATGAATGAATAAATCTAAAGATTTTGTTTGCCTCCTAGGGAACGTATAGCCAGCAACGGTGCGGTGTTCCCGTGGCGCGGCGCTAGATTGCCCACGTTTATTATACCGAAGCATTACAGCTTGTGGCTACATCCTAACCTGACTACTGGCGAGCTAAGAGGTAAGTTATAGAGGTTATTAGTTGGTGTCCGCGACTTCATTCGCGGAAAATAAAGCCGGCCAAGTACGAGTCGGACTCACGCACGAAAGGTTCCGTATCTATAATAGAAAAACACGTTTGTTGTAGGTATTTCTTTTTATTTTTAGTATTTGTTGTTATAACGGCAACGGAAATACATCATTTGTGAAAATCTCAGCTTTCTAGCTATCACGGTTTGTGAGTTACAGCCTGGAGACAGACTGACAGACTGCGGAGGTTTAGTAACAGGGTTCCGTACCCAAAGGGTAAAACGGAACCCTATTACTAAGAAACCGTGATAGCTAAAAAGCTGAAATTTTCACAAATGATGTATTTTCGTTGCCGTTTGGGTACGGAACCCTAAAAACTTTAATTATCATTCTAGGTGAAGTCTCAATCGATTTCAAAGTGGACCGCGACACACTATTTGTAGTTCTAAACGTACGGGACATGAATGTCACGGAGAGGGCTTTGTTCAAATCGGGAGGATCGCTCGGACCCAAAGTAGCTAAGACATTGGACTACCCGCAGGCTGATCAAACTTATATTGAGTTTAAGGTAAGTCTCTTTCTGACTCCTTTTATTTTATGGAAATCATCTAATGACCCCGCCCGCTGTGGGTGCAGCGGGAGGGAGTGTCAGACTGTTACTGACTAACACCCACTATGTTCCTTCTGGAGCCCTTTGGGTGCCGGGCGAGCGGTAACTCTCGCGAACATCCCACAGCCCCGGTAGGGCTCTTTCTGACTGTTATACCTACCAGAGGTTGTGGGTTCGATTCCCAGTCAGGACAAATGTTTGTGTGATGGGGAGAATCATTTGTTCTGTGTCTGGGCGTGATTTATCTATAATATGTATAGAGTGGTACAGGTCACCACGCCAATTGCCACTGTACGTGACATGTCGCGGGTTCGATCCCCGGTTACGACACGAATTTGTGCTATCCATAAATACTTGTTCCGAGTCTGGGTGACTTTGTGCATGTGAATTGAATGTCTTTGAAACCCCCCGCGATACAAGGATAAATTCCTTAGTGCGGAAGTCGTAAAAAAAGTAAAATGTCCGTTGCCTGAACCAACTAAACTACTGAGGTTATTGACCATCATCTTCCTGCCCTTATCCCATTTCACTTGGGGTGGGCGCAACACGTCTTCTAGACATGTTGCTTAAAGTTTTGGCTATGGTTTTATAGTCGGCCGCCTGCCTGACACTAACCCTCTTAGGGAATGCGATTGTTGGTGGTTTACCCGCCACCATTCGGGTGACCTAAGGTGCTTGGTACAGTGCACTGGGTCTTAAGGTCCATTAGTCGCCTTTTACGACACCCAGTGAAGGATATGGGGTGGTGCTATTCTTTATATCCGGACACCACAAGGAAACCTGAGGTCATTGACCGAGAGTTCAAATTAATGTTTACATTACTTAGAGTAACGAGTGTGATGGAAAGTTTTGTCTTTATGCATGTGAATTGAATATCTGAAACCCCCCGCTATGCAAGGATTAAATCCCTTAGTGCGGGAGTTGTAAAAAAAAACAATTAAAGCGAGAGTTACGTATTTACTTATACCCAGCAAACTACATATATATTTTGTTTTCACAGGAGAAACTCCGTCGGAAATACAACTACACTCTGAGTCTTCGATTCATAACGAAATTGGAGCGGAATGATAAACAGAGAGGATTCTTTTTGACTGGAACTCATAGGCAGTAAGTATCTTACTACTAAATAATATTTATTATAAACCCATAGTATACTATTAGTATACTATGGGGTAGAATGGAAGAAAAAACCGGTCAAGTGCAAGTCAGACTCGCGCACGAAGGGTTCCGTACTATCATCTATACACAGCGAATATTTGAAACGTCTACCTGTTACCGTTTTTTATATTGAGCAAAAAATACGAAAAACACATTTATTGTTTTTAGAACTATAAACGAAGAAGAAATTTAATTCGTAATTTTTAGTATTTGTTGTTATAGCGACAACGGAAACACATCATTTGTGACAAATTTAGTTTTCTAGCTATCATGGATTATGAGATACAGCCTGGAGACAGAAAGACAGACAGTGGAGGCTTAGTAATAGGGTTCCGTTTTACCTTTTAGGTTCTAAACCCTAAAAAATTTAGTGTTTTAGAAATATAAATAATAGAAATATATGTTTATTCACAGTCGCTGCGCAGTCTCCCGTTTCTGGTTAACACACGCGCGCTCAGCGTTCCCCTGTTTGGACGAGCCGCACTTCCGAGCTACCTTCAAGATGACCATCGTTAGAGATCGGTAAGATAAAATTATATGTATGTAGCTGTTGCTTGCGACTTCGCCCGCGTGAATGTCGGTTATAGCTGTAAGAACATTACCCAATTCTTCCACATCGAACGCAATTGTTATAGCTTTTCAGCAACTATGGTTATATTTTAGTCAATATAATCAAATTTTAACAAATTATATACCGTACTAAAACCTTCCTCAAGAACTACTCTGTACATCAGTGGAAACAGCATAAAAATTGGTGCAGTAGTTTTTGCATTTATCGCCAACAGACAGATAGACAGACACGATGGAGTACTTTGTTTTATTGTTATAAAACTAAGTCCTCCTCCAGCGTATAGTTATATTAAAATGAGTCCTCTCTGCATAAGTATTTTCATCAGTTGTCTAATACTCATAACACAAGTGACAATTTGTACGCTTAGTTTGAGACTAGATGGCGTTGTGAATGATGAGGAATATTTTTACAAAAAATTAAGTATATTTTTACATTCGTTACAGATTTCATGTCTCTTTGACAAACATGCCGATTGTCGCTACCGAAGAAGCAGGATTTTATTTAGGACATCGATTGGTAAGATATTTTCCTTTATACTATTTTTTGTGAGTCACTAACACTAGGGGTCATTGACCAAAAGTTCAAATCTCTCCGTTAATTGTTACACGAACGTCTAGTGGAGTAGTGTCACTGCATCGACGACGTGATGAATAATTTTAGTAGTCTGCTATAAGGATCTTTTGTGACGTATCCGAAAGCGGAACTAATGCCGTCATATATGAAAAACCAAAACTTTTGACAGACAGTTGAGTTGATGCTTGTTGCGAATATGCACACTGACCTAATGTTAATGTCATCCACGTGCCAAAAGATCCTTGTAGTTATACAGGGTGTAAGGAAACGACTATAACGATCGTGAAGGGGCATATGTAGTCTCGTGTTACAAACACATTGCTGCGACTTTTACTTCGATACGTGATTATGATTTTTCCCCGTTCAAATTAATTCATAATGCTAAATTTCCCCACCGCTATTACTGGCCACACTGAACATATGATAACGTTCGGGTCACGACCTGAACACAAAGATGGCCGTTACCGCAAGCGCAGGTGTTTGACCATACCGCCAAAAATACTGTTGCAAATCAATTTCAACTTTACTGGTAACGACATAAGGTTCACTTTAAGTAAATCATCATAAATTGTATGCCATTTTTTGAATTTATTTTCTATTTTCTACAAATTTACGGCGGTATCTTCGTTGTGAACCGCGAGCTGACATTATTATTGAACAGTAATTTTGCATGTTTCTACCACAAAATAATATCAATACTACAGTCCAGTTGTAGCGTACCTTGATTTTCGAAATAGCGTTATTCACTCGTCGATCGCGTGACTCCGTCAGCTGACGATCGAGAACTCTTAACAATTAGGTACTACTTGGGAGATCTCGTCAACGGCTGCGACATACAAACTACCTACGGTTTTGCGAACGCCTGAAGCAGTTGATTCGGAAAATCCCTGTTCTACCTACCAACTATTTACCTCAGTTGACCTTTCAACACAATTCTAACTAAAAATAATAACTATGAGAAAGGAATGTAGGTATGAACTTCACTTGAATAATTAGCCTAGGTATGTTTAGCGAGTCGTTAGTCGCAATGATTATTTTAATTTTATTTGTGTGTAATGAGAGATGATAACAATGTTAATGGTACTTACAGGTGTATGTAGGTATTTGCCGTTACTCAACCATAAGAAACTATGAACTTAATGTAGCCCTGAAAAGGACTTTTTGATATTGCGGTGGCCAGCGACCTGGTGTTAAGGCAATTTACGTGTGTAATAAAGTTAACACTTTTAATTGTAAATTTTGTTTATCGTGCTCGACTTCAACACTCCTCTGAACCGTTTAATCACATAACACTTAATAACACTGTTACTTTCACACCTGTACTGGCTTTAAGACTCGCCTTAACACTCACAGTTTGGCTCGTTATGTGAAGATGATGCTAGTAATACTTGTACCGACGGCACTGATACCTATACCACTCGCGAACTACATCGCGCGTCAAACTTCCTTCGGGCACTTGATATTAAAATAAGTAACGTTAGATTACGCCATAACATCTCGCGAAAACTTATAACAATTCGGAGGTCTTATCGAGACGAATTTAAACACGCGACTGATCCGTGATCAGACTGGCACTGATGTCGGGATAGGGATGATCGATATTCATCGATGGTGAAGAAATATCGATGTTTAGCTGGAAAACATCAATCAATCGTACTTTTAAGTTTGATAATTTCGCTAAATCGATCTTTTTAGAAAAAAAAACGGTTGTCTGTAACGTCGGTTTACTGACGATAGTTGAATGTGACAACGTCATAAAAAAATACTGATTAAATGGTGGACTCTCACTCAAGTAGGAGAGAAATTATTTCTTTACTTATTATTTCCTGAGAGAGTAATAAAAAACTGTCAACTTAAACGCTTTTGAATGATGAAAGTCAAACATCGATATTAGATATCGATGTTTTTCTAATATCGATCATGTCCCTATGTCGGTCCCAACAAAGAAAATAGTGCATTTGCCGAAAGGCCGGTCGGCTTTTTTGACATAAAATAAAAAGAATTATGTTTGAAAATTATTTGTCCCGAGCCGAAGTCAAAGGTGCCGCTATCGCAAGACGGCACCTTTTGCAAAGGCAACCTTATTTGCAGAGGCATTAGGTTCAATTAATATTTTCATCGCAAAACGTATGATATTTGTTCTATTTTTTTACCTACGCTACATGTTTTAAAGACGAAATTCATTACCTACCTTGCAGATTTACAATCATATGCTGATGTTTAGCATTTTATTTACGATTCACACTCAAAAGAGCCACGGTGAGTCACGGTGGTATCGTTGTAATACCTACCGCAAAATAATGAATCCAGTGGTGAGCATCGAATTGGTTTTTTAAAATAGGCAGTTAGGCGCTCGACGAGTCAACATAATTTTGAGATTATTTGTCAGTAAAGAAAACTAACAATACATTTGGGTACAATATCTTTCGTAGGGTATACAACTGTAGGCAAATTAACCATTTATTGTTAGTAGTTGAATTTAGTGATAACTGATAATACAGATTTCTATTGTAATAACTAAAATCTTGGTACCTGTTTTGATAATGTATTTTAATTTAGTTTAGAGAAAGATAATATTTATGTTCTGTGTAAAATAAGCACTCTTAAGTGGTTTATTTACGGTTGTCGCTGTCGCATGCGAGACGATAGTATTATTATTGTACCTACGTACGACTAACGATACGAATTTACAATTGTTTTGAAATTGTTGGATATCGTAGTCAAGAGACAAATGAAAAATGTGTTTATAAATTAGATTGGCCGTAATGAGCTTGCTAAAAAGAATTAATCATGTTTCTCTAAATAATATTTAATAAAATTATTCTAACGATTGTAAATATTTTCGTCATTAAAATGTGATAAACGTAACTTCAATGATGGTGAATTAAAAATACCTTTTAATGCATTGGCGGTTTAGTACTTTTACTATTGCGTTTTTTAAGGAACCGTTTTTTGTAAGCTAAGGTATTAAGTATTTTAGATGTTGTAAAGTAGTGAAGTAGGTATCTGTTACGTAGGAACTATTTTCTTATGTTTTAGGTTGGCCTTCTTTTAAATGAATAAATACCTACCGAGTCTTAGAATGTTTTTAGTGATTGTAAGTTATTCGTGTGAAATTTATGATGAAAATTAAGTTTATTATTTGATGTACCTTATGCGTGTGTAGGTATCTGCTGTTAGACATCCATAAGAAACATTGAACTACATTTTAACACTTTAACTCCGCCGCAGCTACACGCGTGCTTTGCGTAGGATCCACGGCAAACATACCAAGAACACTTTCTTCGAGGTCGTCATGTGTTCGTGGCCTCCCGGTATCAGCACGTTGCACCTCCGTACTGTGAACATTGCCAGTTTGGAACGTTCTGACGTGGAGACGCTGAAATGCCTGTACGGACGGCACTGGTATACCTCGCGCACCAAAACACACCTCAAACTCTCTACGAGCAGCCGCATAATTGCAGTTACAATAACCGAGACACATTAACATATCGAAATAAGTTTCGTTAGAGTACGACATCTTAACAATTAGCGAAAATCTAATAAGAACACGGAAGTCTTGTCAGAAGCGCTTTCTACACGAGACTGAGACTGACTGAGCGTCGCTCGGTCGGTCGGCGGCATCATCAAAGGAAACTACGGTAGTTGTGTACGCGCCGAAAGGCTGGCGGTTCCTTTGACATAAAATAAATAACATTATTTTTTTGACATTTTATTTTATTTTGGACCTGTCGGCTCCTTTAAAGCAATAGTACAATAGATCAGATAGATGCCGCGGTGGTGTGGAGTGTTGTCAGTGCTATGAAATTTTGCCGAGTTTCGGGGAGAATTTTGCGTTAGATGGATGGAACAAAAATTAATAACTTTAACAGTTTTTGATATTGACCTCCAAAAATACGTTTTCTGGTATTTAGATTGATAGTAGTATACGCCTGTTCAGGATCGTTATAGTAGTTTTCTTACACCCTGTATAAGACTAATTATTAGTTTAAAAGATGACATAGCCCTAAAGTTACTTTTACATGAAATCTAATATTTCTTTTTAAGAAAGTAATATTAAACTAGAACATTACCAATTAGTCCGCAAAAAAAATATTTTCTTATTCATCGTTCCCCTGCCCTTATCCCAATTATCATTTGCGGTGAGCGCAGCATGTTTTCTTCCACACGTTCCTATCTGACGTCATCTCGCAAGTCACACTCTTCGCAGCCATACCACTTTTCACACAATCCATCCATCGTTTCTTTGGTCGTTCTCTTTCCCTATATCCATCCACATTTCTTTTTTCTTATTAACAGCTTGTAAACTTTATCCACAGTTACAAGACGAATTCGCGGTAACCCCTCCAATGCCACCACACATGACTTCCGTTGCCGTCTGCCGCTTGCAGCGTCGCGCCGCCCCCACCACCACCGAGCCCAGCCCCACGCCCACGCCCACTATGCCCACGGCCACGGAAATACCAATGGAAGATGAGGATATACCGCCGGAAATCAGCTTGTATAGTGATCAACAAGTGATACTGGATGAGTCTGGGTGAGTTGATGAATAAGCCCACTGCTGGGCTTAGATGGAAGTAGTTTATTGTTTAGTTTTTTTAGTTTATTGTGATACTGCGAAGGTATAGCACACTTAATGCTGGTTTTATACTGTTAGTGTCCCTTACCTATCCTCAACTATACCACAGCTGGGTTATTATGCCGCTGTTGCGTAACCGGCCTATAGCAGTTTACTCTTTTATTTTTGGTAAATTTTAACTTTTGGGAAAATATCCCACGTTTGGGCTTCTAGCCAACAGCTGGCTAACAATGTGATCACAGGGTCACATTGTTAGCTATTACCCAGGAAATACCAATTCACGTTTATCCACGAGTTATTGTAGACAAGACTGGTTAAGTTACTGGACAGTACTAATGTTTGTGTGACATGTGAGGAGCAGGATCATCACACACACACAATCAACATTTTTTTTTACAAATCTAATTTTGCGGTAGTAGGTATTGCTAATTCGTACGAAGTCGCGAGCAACAGCTATAATAGATCTACTTTTTTTGATCCACAGGCCTCTTTTGGAGTGGGTACAGAAGACATTACAGCATTTCTCCTATGAATTGAATACTTCTTACCCGTTACCGAAATTCGGTAAGTATTTAAACATTTTTTTTGTAATAATTTATTCGTTTTCCTTATAAGTTAAACTAAAAACTTTTTCTTTAACCAAGTAAAAAAATATTCTCAGATTAACAGCAGTTGCTTTGCCAACTAAGCACTATCGGGGTCGTTGACCGAAAGTTGAATTCTTTTCATCACACTTGTTTAAATAACATAACGGTTTACTTACGCGTATATACCTACCGACCGGAATCCTTAATCTTAAGGACTCCGGTTGGGTCCGAAACTAGTCCCGATATCCCGATAAATACGCGTAAGTAAACCGTTATACCTATCATGTAAGTATGAATCATCCTCACGAAAGTTATTATAAAAAACACACTTGTTGCAAGTTTCTTACGGCTTACAAATGTTATATTATACTTCAATATAATATAACTTTATATTCCAGATATCGTGGTAGTTGAAGGCGGCAACCCTTACTCTGAGGGTTGGGGACTCATCACACTCTCTCCATCAATCCTGTCTGACACTAAGACTATTGCGAGACTACTGGCGCAGCAGGTAAACTTGTTTATATCTAGCTTGACTGGCCTGTTGGTCTAGTGGTTAGTGGCCCTGACTGCTATACCAGCGGTCGTGGGTTTGATTCCCACCCAGGGTGAATGTGTGATGAGTACGATTTGTTCTGTGTCTGGGTGTAATTTATCTGTATTTACATGTATAAGTACATTAAGTATGTATGAGTTGTACAGTGCTCATAATACAAGTTATACTGAATTTAAGATTAGATGGCATTATGTGAATGTGTAAAGTCTTGTAACTGAAATCGGAACTAATGCTGTCATATTTTATGAACCAACACTTTAAATAGACAGTTGAGTTGAATCTTGACGAGATGGGAACGTTATTATTTCACCAGTTAAACTACCGAGGTCTCTGTACGAGAGTTTGAATTTGTTCATCGTATCGTGTCACGTCTTAGCGACGTGTGCGACATCTTGTGGCTTACGTAATAGTATCATTGTCTTGAATTGCAAATATTTTCTGATCCGCAGCCATTTCAGCGTATTAAAAATGATAAAGTTTAGTTGATTCTTGTTACGAATATGCACACCAACACCCTCATGTAAGAGACCCCCCACACTAGCGCCGCGCACGCTCGGCGTTCGTTCGGCGGCCAGCGCTGGCGTCGCGTCACCGCGGCGTAGACGTCAGGTGGACGTCGCGCGGACGCTGGCACGACGACGACGCTCGAAAGACGCTAGTGTGGGGGGGCTCTTATAAATCTTGACGTTCAAAAAGTGCTCCATTGTAGCCTAATTTGAATAACATTCTTTTGTTTTTGATTTTGTTGAATTGATTTTAGTTTTAAATGTAGATATTTTTCGTTTAGTATATAATAGTTTCTGCCTCACATCGATGTAACGCTATTATAGATCTACTTAGTACCTTTAAATACAAAGCTAACTCTTTCCTCCACTTCACAGTGGTTCGGCGGCACAGTGTCCCCGCGCTGGTGGTCCTCGCAGTGGCTGCTGGAGGCCCTCACCTCTGTGCTGGCGGAGAAGGCCCCCGCCCCCCCTCACTCTGACCCTCAGGGACCTGCAGACGCTCTACTGTTAGACCATGTGTTACCTGCATTGAGGTAGGGAGATGTTTACAACTAGATCTATCTTCCATTGGACAGCTGGTGGTCCTCGCAGTGGCTGCTGGAGGCCCTCACCTCTGTGCTGGCGGAGAAGGCCCCCGCCCCCCCTCACTCTGACCCTCAGGGACCTGCAGACGCTCTACTGTTAGACCATGTGTTACCTGCATTGAGGTAGGGAGATGTTTACAACTAGATCTATCTTCCATTGGACAGCTGGTGGTCCTCGCAGTGGCTGCTGGAGGCCCTCACCTCTGTGCTGGCGGAGAAGGCCCCCGCCCCCCCTCACTCTGACCCTCAGGGACCTGCAGACGCTCTACTGTTAGACCATGTGTTACCTGCATTGAGGTAGGGAGATGTTTACAACTAGATCTATCTTCCATTGGACAGCTGGTGGTCCTCGCAGTGGCTGCTGGAGGCCCTCACCTCTGTGCTGGCGGAGAAGGCCCCCGCCCCCCCTCACTCTGACCCTCAGGGACCTGCAGACGCTCTACTGTTAGACCATGTGTTACCTGCATTGAGGTAGGGAGATGTTTACAACTAGATCTATCTTCCATTGGACAGCTGGTGGTCCTCGCAGTGGCTGCTGGAGGCCCTCACCTCTGTGCTGGCGGAGAAGGCCCCCCGCCCCCCCTCACTCTGACCCTCAGGGACCTGCAGACGCTCTACTGTTAGACCATGTGTTACCTGCATTGAGGTAGGGAGATGTTTACAACTAGATCTATCTTCCATTGGACAGCTGGTGGTCCTCGCAGTGGCTGCTGGAGGCCCTCACCTCTGTGCTGGCGGAGAAGGCCCCCGCCCCCCCTCACTCTGACCCTCAGGGACCTGCAGACGCTCTACTGTTAGACCATGTGTTACCTGCATTGAGGTAGGGAGATGTTTACAACTAGATCTATCTTCCATTGGACAGCTGGTGGTCCTCGCAGTGGCTGCTGGAGGCCCTCACCTCTGTGCTGGCGGAGAAGGCCCCCGCCCCCCCTCACTCTGACCCTCAGGGACCTGCAGACGCTCTACTGTTAGACCATGTGTTACCTGCATTGAGGTAGGGAGATGTTTACAACTAGATCTATCTTCCATTGGACAGCTGGTGGTCCTCGCAGTGGCTGCTGGAGGCC
The DNA here is from genome assembly GCA_941860345.1 of Chrysodeixis includens. Classification (NCBI taxonomy): domain Eukaryota; kingdom Metazoa; phylum Arthropoda; class Insecta; order Lepidoptera; family Noctuidae; genus Chrysodeixis; species Chrysodeixis includens. The sequence goes on along the minus strand of OW796110.1, from coordinate 9,757,725 downwards.
CTCACCTCTGTGCTGGCGGAGAAGGCCCCCGCCCCCCCTCACTCTGACCCTCAGGGACCTGCAGACGCTCTACTGTTAGACCATGTGTTACCTGCATTGAGGTAGGGAGATGTTTACAACTAGATCTATCTTCCATTGGACAGCTGGTGGTCCTCGCAGTGGCTGCTGGAGGCCCTCACCTCTGTGCTGGCGGAGAAGGCCCCCGCCCCCCCTCACTCTGACCCTCAGGGACCTGCAGACGCTCTACTGTTAGACCATGTGTTACCTGCATTGAGGTAGGGAGATGTTTACAACTAGATCTATCTTCCATTGGACAGCTGGTGGTCCTCGCAGTGGCTGCTGGAGGCCCTCACCTCTGTGCTGGCGGAGAAGGCCCCCGCCCCCCCTCACTCTGACCCTCAGGGACCTGCAGACGCTCTACTGTTAGACCATGTGTTACCTGCATTGAGGTAGGGAGATGTTTACAACTAGATCTATCTTCCATTGGACAGCTGGTGGTCCTCGCAGTGGCTGCTGGAGGCCCTCACCTCTGTGCTGGCGGAGAAGGCCCCCGCCCCCCCTCACTCTGACCCTCAGGGACCTGCAGACGCTCTACTGTTAGACCATGTGTTACCTGCATTGAGGTAGGGAGATGTTTACAACTAGATCTATCTTCCATTGGACAGCTGGTGGTCCTCGCAGTGGCTGCTGGAGGCCCTCACCTCTGTGCTGGCGGAGAAGGCCCCCGCCCCCCCTCACTCTGACCCTCAGGGACCTGCAGACGCTCTACTGTTAGACCATGTGTTACCTGCATTGAGGTAGGGAGATGTTTACAACTAGATCTATCTTCCATTGGACAGCTGGTGGTCCTCGCAGTGGCTGCTGGAGGCCCTCACCTCTGTGCTGGCGGAGAAGGCCCCCGCCCCCCCTCACTCTGACCCTCAGGGACCTGCAGACGCTCTACTGTTAGACCATGTGTTACCTGCATTGAGGTAGGGAGATGTTTACAACTAGATCTATCTTCCATTGGACAGCTGGTGGTCCTCGCAGTGGCTGCTGGAGGCCCTCACCTCTGTGCTGGCGGAGAAGGCCCCCGCCCCCCCTCACTCTGACCCTCAGGGACCTGCAGACGCTCTACTGTTAGACCATGTGTTACCTGCATTGAGGTAGGGAGATGTTTACAACTAGATCTATCTTCCATTGGACAGCTGGTGGTCCTCGCAGTGGCTGCTGGAGGCCCTCACCTCTGTGCTGGCGGAGAAGGCCCCCGCCCCCCCTCACTCTGACCCTCAGGGACCTGCAGACGCTCTACTGTTAGACCATGTGTTACCTGCATTGAGGTAGGGAGATGTTTACAACTAGATCTATCTTCCATTGGACAGCTGGTGGTCCTCGCAGTGGCTGCTGGAGGCCCTCACCTCTGTGCTGGCGGAGAAGGCCCCCGCCCCCCCTCACTCTGACCCTCAGGGACCTGCAGACGCTCTACTGTTAGACCATGTGTTACCTGCATTGAGGTAGGGAGATGTTTACAACTAGATCTATCTTCCATTGGACAGCTGGTGGTCCTCGCAGTGGCTGCTGGAGGCCCTCACCTCTGTGCTGGCGGAGAAGGCCCCCGCCCCCCCTCACTCTGACCCTCAGGGACCTGCAGACGCTCTACTGTTAGACCATGTGTTACCTGCATTGAGTTAGGGAGATGTTTACAACTAGATCTATCTTCCATTGGACAGCTGGTGGTCCTCGCAGTGGCTGCTGGAGGCCCTCACCTCTGTGCTGGCGGAGAAGGCCCCCGCCCCCCCTCACTCTGACCCTCAGGGACCTGCAGACGCTCTACTGTTAGACCATGTGTTACCTGCATTGAGGTAGGGAGATGTTTACAACTAGATCTATCTTCCATTGGACAGCTGGTGGTCCTCGCAGTGGCTGCTGGAGGCCCTCACCTCTGTGCTGGCGGAGAAGGCCCCCGCCCCCCCTCACTCTGACCCTCAGGGACCTGCAGACGCTCTACTGTTAGACCATGTGTTACCTGCATTGAGGTAGGGAGATGTTTACAACTAGATCTATCTTCCATTGGACAGCTGGTGGTCCTCGCAGTGGCTGCTGGAGGCCCTCACCTCTGTGCTGGCGGAGAAGGCCCCCGCCCCCCCCTCACTCTGACCCTCAGGGACCTGCAGACGCTCTACTGTTAGACCATGTGTTACCTGCATTGAGTTAGGGAGATGTTTACAACTAGATCTATCTTCCATTGGACAGCTGGTGGTCCTCGCAGTGGCTGCTGGAGGCCCTCACCTCTGTGCTGGCGGAGAAGGCCCCCGCCCCCCCTCACTCTGACCCTCAGGGACCTGCAGACGCTCTACTGTTAGACCATGTGTTACCTGCATTGAGGTAGGGAGATGTTTACAACTAGATCTATCTTCCATTGGACAGCTGGTGGTCCTCGCAGTGGCTGCTGGAGGCCCTCACCTCTGTGCTGGCGGAGAAGGCCCCCGCCCCCCCCTCACTCTGACCCTCAGGGACCTGCAGACGCTCTACTGTTAGACCATGTGTTACCTGCATTGAGGTAGGGAGATGTTTACAACTAGATCTATCTTCCATTGGACAGCTGGTGGTCCTCGCAGTGGCTGCTGGAGGCCCTCACCTCTGTGCTGGCGGAGAAGGCCCCCGCCCCCCCTCACTCTGACCCTCAGGGACCTGCAGACGCTCTACTGTTAGACCATGTGTTACCTGCATTGAGGTAGGGAGATGTTTACAACTAGATCTATCTTCCATTGGACAGCTGGTGGTCCTCGCAGTGGCTGCTGGAGGCCCTCACCTCTGTGCTGGCGGAGAAGGCCCCCGCCCCCCCTCACTCTGACCCTCAGGGACCTGCAGACGCTCTACTGTTAGACCATGTGTTACCTGCATTGAGGTAGGGAGATGTTTTTTCTTACCAGCTGTTCTTCAGATGTTTTTTGTAATTTTTTTTTGGGATACTATAGTCTAGGAAAAGAAGCAGCCAGCTTTTTCGGAGATTAGCGGCAATAAGCAGGCAAACAGATAAAAAATAGAAATAAAATTAATTAAGTGTATATTCCGCTCATAAAACCAACTACCTGCCATAAAAGTCCCGGCAAAATTGGTCCATTTGTTTCAAAGATTACCGTCAACAAACAGAGACAGACAGCCAATAATGATAAAAGAGTAATAATTCGTAGTAATGATTTCCTATTTCAGATTGGACTCAAGTAACTCGGTCCGCGCCGTCGCTTCCCCTAGACTGGAGCGAGCTGATATAGAGGGCGCTACTGATGAACTATCTCTACATAAGGTAATGATTGACCCTGCCGCGGTTGCGGGATGTTCGTGAGAGTTACCGCTCGCCCGGCATTCAAAGGGCTCCAGTACCTTTAGACAAATGGCACAAACGCTATTGAAATGGAATAGAATAGAATTCTCAATGTATGGGATTGACATAAGCATACGATAAGTAATTTGATCCGACGAATAGAGTTTTTAATAGGTAGCCAAACGTTAATGTAGTCTAAACGATTTTACGAAACGTCAGAATAGTTCATTCGTTTTATCGTTATGCGTAGCCAAGTGGCCGGTTTGACAAACGAATTCGACTATAAGCGAACGACAATAGGCGGATGCCAAACACTTGAAGTTATCGCTACAAAATGGCGAATATTTTGATCAGCTGACAGTTGTGAATGTTTGTTGTAAAGAAAAAACGTTATTTTGTATAATGCTAATAAGCTAAGACTATTGTGGGCTGCCCATAATAAAGCAGCGTGGCTGAGGAAGCATCGAAGAAATGTTTCGAGACGTAATTTGGAAAGAATTAATAATTTATAATTCATTCCACATTCTCTCACTTTTAATTCGTCCTTGAGGACCTTGCTGGGGTCTCGATAGGTCTCCATGCCTGTAACATAAACATAAACTACACTTAAAGTGTTCAACACTGATAAGGGCTTTGTGACTGGGTGATGTCATTGTTTATTGTATGGTAGTTTCTTATTAGAATGAAAGGGATTTTTAAGTAAATGTATGTAAGTATTAACCTTTCCATATAATCTAAAAGAATTGAAAATTGCTCTGGGCTAGCCCGTTCTCTCGGTTCCATCGCTAAAACAAGAAAAAGAATATCCTTCATCATCCAATGTTAAAAAAGTAGATATTTCTATGACAACAAGTTCAACGTTTGGTTTTAAAACATGAATTTAAAGTATAACTCTTCTAATACTTGAACTAATACTATAATTACTATAATATTTTAGTGTTTTACTTACCAATTATTAAAAAATAGAAGACAAACTTTTCACAAATCACTTTATAATTCGCGCGCTACACTTCAAAATGACGTTTGAGAACGGACTGAACGGAATGAAATTCGGAAACATAAACAACTTTAGAAGCGATCGAATAGAATAAGCGTTCGCCATCTCGTAGTACATTTGGCTACCAACTGATGAACGATATCGCTAAGGCGTTAATATTTAGTAGAATAGAATAGATAGGGAGCGTTTGCCATTTGTCTAGAGACACAGGAGGAACATAGTGGGTGTCAGTCAGTAACAGTCTGACACTCCCTCCCGCTGCACACACAGCGGGCGGGGTCATTTGATTTCCCACGAAAATAAAAAAAAAGGTTATGTTTGACAGACCTGTTGGTCTAGTGGTTCACTAACCACTAGACCTACAGGACACACCGGGACAGACCACAGCAAGTGACCCTGACTGCTATACCGGAGGTCCTGGTTTCGATTCCCACCCAGGACAAATATTTGCTGATGAGTTCATCATCACATGATGAGATAAATTACACCCAGACACTGACCGTATTTGTTCTGTCTGGGTGTAATTTATCTATCGAATGTATTTATTTAGAAGTATATAAATATGTTCATCAGCTTTTTATCTGTAGTAATCATACCACAAGTAACTTTCTTATACTTAATTTGAGACTAGATGGCGTTGTGGGAATGATGAGGAAAATTATACTTTTTTTTTATTTATAATGGTGTTGGTTTGTCCACCAGGGCGCAGCTATAGTGAGTATGGCGATAGAGGCGGCGGGCGAAGCCGCGGGGCGAGCCGCTCTTGCAAGACTACTGCGGGACCATCGCTTCGCTAGTGCCGATGCCAGGTAAATATAATATTATATGTTAAACATTGAAGTAATTATGGTTCAAATTCCAATGGTCCAATTTTTTCCAATGCGAAATAACTTTAAAAACATGTCATCTTATTCCCAAGGATCTTTCGGTACGTGGATGATATTAACATGAGGGCGTTGGTGTGCATTCGCAACAAGAATCACTGTCTGTCAGAAGTGATGGTTTTTCATATATGACAGCATTAGTTCCGATTTCGGCCACGTGACAAAAGATCTTTGTAGCACTATACAGGCAAATACATTTTAGCCCCTCTCAACAGTCAAAATTTCTCTAATGTTAGCATAATTTAATTTAGTGCTAAGTGATTCTTCAATCCTACTGTGGTTTGGTCCCACAAAGATCCTTGAAGCACTATCATAAATATTATGGATAAATTTGAACTCTCGTACAATGACCTCGGTAGCTTAACTAGTAATACGTATAATGAGGTAATAATGTTTGACTTTTTCTTTTTTTAAACTACTATTGATTCTATTAAATTCTAAATTTATTTAACTGGTAGAGTGAAAAAATTAAATTATTATATTGTATTATTGTTTTTTTTTGTATTTTGACACATCGTGCATACTAACATAGTTATAAGTTTCCGTTGTTACTAACTATTATGGATCAAGTTGTCTGAAATAAATAAATAAATTGAGTTGAAAACGTCTGATGAGGTAATTATGTTTCCATCTCGTTTTCGCAGGGACCTATGGCGTGCGTTAGAGCGAGACGGCTCAGAGGACGGGTTGGGGGGCGCGGCCTGGGACGGCTGGTGCGAGCGGCCCGGGTATCCGCTACTGTGTGCTACGGCCACGGGAGATGATGTTGTGTTGAAGCAGGAGAGGTTTGTATGAGTGAAATGAAGTGCGGAGTAAAAATAACTGTATCCGAAAGTTTCGGATATTTGTAGATAAAATGTTTGTAACTGAAAATTTTAGATTTGATGCACGAAAATGTTGATATACCAATTTTTTTGATATCCGAAGTACTCAAATGGATATTTTTGATAAATAGATTGAAAAGATTCGAATATTTAAGGCTAGCGAGTACTTATATCCGTATGTGAAATTTTCGGATATTTAAGGTTTGACTATATCCATATTCGAAGCTTTCAGACATCTGAACCGCAATTACAAGTCTAAAACTGCCCGATGCTTAAAGAAAATAACAACCCTCGGTATCAGAAACTATTAGATATCCGAAGTAAAAAATATCCGAAACATTTTTTTCTTAAAATCAAACAATACATTCCGTCCACAGATTCGTGATGTCAGCCGAACCGCCGGAGCCAGATCCGCCGATGGTGAACTATTTACTGACATTAGAACTACGCGCTGACTTAGATGAACTCTTCTATGAGCCTGGTGAGTCTTTAACCTGTCTTTTGACGGGCCTGTTGGTCTAGTGGTTAGTGACCCTGACTGCTAAGCCAGAGGTCGTGGGTTCGATTCCCACCCAGGACAAATGTTTGTAAAATGAGCACGATCATTTGTACTGTGTCTCGGTGTGATTTATCTATAGTATATTTGTATTTAGAAATATGTAAGTATGTTTATCAGTTATCTAGTACTCAAAGCCCAAGCTCTGTTTAGCTTGACACTAGATGGCGTCATATTAAAGTCTTGGAATATTTACTATTTATTTTTCTACCAGAAAACTTCACCGAAATATCCGAGGATGACGTTAACGCCACCACAACCACGACCCCGGTCCCCACCACCACCAAGCGTGTGGTCACCACTCGCGCGCCCCCACACAAGTGGGTCATACCAGTCACCTTCGTCGTGGGGCCCGTGGAGGAAGATGAGAATTACACTGTCTGGAGGAATCTCAGTCATGCGATGCATAATTCTACGCTGTGAGTATAAGTGATATCTCAGCCTCTACCACGACCCCAGCCCCCACTAGGGCCACAGCTCCCACTATGACCCTAGCCCCCACCATGACCCTAACTCCACCATCACCATGACCACAGTTTCACCACCACGAACCCATCCCTCAACACTAGCACAGCCCCCAATATCACGACTCAACCCTTCCCACCAAGACTCTTGCCCCGACCATGACCCCAGCTATATCACCACGACCCAATACCCCAAAACGAGCGTAGCCCCCACCATGACAACTCGAGCCCTTACCATCACGACTCAAGCCCCACCATGACCACAGTTTCGACACCACGACCCCTTACCCACCACCAGCGCAGCCTTTCCGTAATCCATACAAAAGTAAATAAAAGATGTACTGAATGACGTATTAACGCAGAGTCGAAACTGCTGAAGGGATCGCGACGAAATACTTTGTTTTAATGTTGTAATTGTAATGTTGTTATAATTGTAAAGTTACCTATACTAAAATACTCGTTTTCTTTCTATAGGTATGACGTCGGCAATGAAACGACACCTAAAGCACGCGTGTCTCGCTGGGCGGAAAACGTGACGCATCTTATATGGATGAACGATACTGAGAGTAAGATGTGTTTAAATACTTAATTTTAAACTATTTAATGTAGTTATAAACATAAATAAATGTAAGGAACAATATGAATAAATACGAGTAAATGATAGTGCGACGATAGGGAAGAATGGAAGAAAAAAAAGTGATGCGCCGACCCCAAGTAAAATGGAATAAGTGCAGGAAGATGATGATGATAAACAAAAATTAAATATTTGCTTTTGTTATTTTTGGAGTCATAAAATGATTGCTCATTGCAAAAATTTTCTAAAAATGGGCAGATCAAACTGTATTTTTTTTGACTTAAACACAAATTGGTTTGAGCGAAATTGCATAACAGCTTGTCCAAAATTAAGCAAACCATGATCTATGTTTTATTGCTATCATTAAGTATAAATAATACAATAAAAAGTTTAAACCTCAAACGGGACTCGAAACTGCGAGTCCTGCAATGGCTAAACCCTAAAGAACTACCGAGGTCACTGTACGAGAGTTAGAATTTGTTCATCGTATCGTGTCACGTCTTAGAGACTTTTAATTCACGGTATAACTTCAAGTGAAGAAACCCGGTCCTTTTTAAAGACTTGCACGGGGACACAGGTCTAACATGCAGAGGTCTTGTTGAGAACTTTAATCTAAAATGTGATGGGGCACCTACCCCTTTCTGGTTTGTGCAAATTAACTGACAGTTGGATTGTCTAATGGAGTATTTTTTACTTTCAATTTAATACATATTTTTTTAAAGATATTTACTTTTTTTTCTTTTTCAGTGGTTATACCAGACTTGGGTAAACATAAATGGGTGAGATACAATGTTGGCGCGAGGGGGCTGTACCGAGTCGCACCGCAGGATAGGACTGATGGAGAGGTCAGTGACTTATGACTATACGTACACGTTTTTTGTAGCCAGTGGAAATCCTCATGGTAACTGTACCATGAACCAACCACCAACTGTGCTCATGGCCTCATGGACTGCCATAAGTCCATTCACTTATTTAATTATTCTAATTTATTAATTCACGACTTTAGTGACGGACGTCGCACTTCCCCAGTCCTCAACCCAGGACTCTGGCTATGGAGGTAGCGAGTTAGCCTCGGCTTCTCTCTCACTTCGGCAATACCATGTGTAACATATTGGGAAACTAGTGGGATTATTGACTACTGGTACCCATCAAGTAAACTGATAAACGATAACGAACGAAATGAGATAAAAATTAGCCCACTTAATCACAAAATAAAAACCAATTATTTAAATTATGCTACAATGTCTTTTTGAACATCAACATGATAATAGACAGCACCCCATCGACCACCCTTCAACGCTTCTGTGTTGTTACTACGGGAGAAATAATTAAGCAACAAACTAACCAGCAACACGCTGCTTTTCAATTTTCAGTATTCAATCATTCTAAAACCCACTATGTTCCTCCTGGAGCCCTTTGAGTGCCGGGCGAGCGGTAACTCTCACGAACATCCCGCAGTCGCTCCCCCTCTTTCGTCAAACATAATACCTAATATGTTTTCAAATCATATAAATTCTCTAGACTTTAAAAGAGGCGATGACCCCTGAGTTTGTTTCGACGTTTCTTTTCAGGGTAGCTTGTTAGGAAATGTCGATTTCAACGAGTTTATATTTCGAAAATATGACATGTAAAAGTGGTAACATTTATTCTATTTGCAGAATAAGTAATTTTATTTTATTCTTAATATACACACTTTCTATAGACATTAGAGTCAGCTGCTCAGCTATATGAGAGTGGGGCCGCGGCAGAGCGTGCGTTGTTACTAGACGATGCTTTCGTGTTGAGTCGCGCCGGGAGACTGCCGGCTAGCAGGGCAGTGGCTGCGGCAGGTAAGATATAATACCTATAATCTAAAATTAAATAAATCTCATACATACTATAATCAACTATAATGCGAAAATACTTTTTCCCCGACCTATTATTACTGTAATCTAATATATAAAAAAAAAAACAATTCTTTTTAACCGACTTCAAAAAGGAGGAGGTTTCTCAATTCGACTGTATACATGCTTTTTCTTTTTCTGACAGGCCTGTTGGTCTAGTGGTTAGTGACCCTGATTGCTATACCGGAGGTCGTGGGTTCGATTGTAACCAGGACAAATGTTTGTCTGATGAGCACGATCATTTGTTCTGTGTCTGGGTGTGATTTTAGATATGTATAAGTATGTTCAGCAGTTGTCTAGTATTCATGACACAAGTTATTTTAGTATGCTTACTTTGAGTAAAATGTTGAAGAATATTTATTTATTTATATTCATGTACTTACTCGAATTTCTAAAGAACATTAGAAACGTATTTTTCTTTTTATCACGTGATAGACACAGTGACTTGAGATCTCGTGTGACGTCACGTTTCAGTACACTTTTTACTGACAAATGACGTTACTAGCCCCCATTTTTATACCATTCAGCATCTTTGATGTGTTGTATCTTCTACTGATTTGATACAAGAAAAATACGTACCTACCTACACAAGATATTTTCGAAATCTACTGACGAACGAATTACAATATTTTATAAAATACCCAATTATTTTAAACATCACTATCTTTTTGTACTATTCCAATCTTCTCATTCTACAATCATTTTATCTTCATCGCCAGCTCGTCTAAGCACAGAAACCCACTGGGCTCCATGGCGGGTGGTCCTCAACCACTTCTCGTGGTGGCGGGAGCTGCTCCGGCTCTCGTCCTCCGGCCCTCACCTCTCTGATATGCTGAAAGCTCTCCACCCGGCAAAGGTGCAGGTGTATACCGTGGAGCAGTTACAGGCGGCTGGGTTAGGGGAGGATCAGCTGTGAGTAGTTTTTATAGATTCTTTTGTATTTTTACAAGCTTTTATTTGACTTGCCGTGTTTGTTAGTTGGTTGTAAATATTGGAAGCAAAATTTGCGCTACTTATCGACTTTCGATTGATCTGTTTTTTTTAGATTAGTCTTAAATTTTGTATTTTTTTGTTCTTTCAGAGTGTTTGTTTCTTGTAACCTCTATTGTGTGTGTTGTTAATTGTGTATCTGTTACAGCCAAAGTAATTAATCTAGATATTATACATAATGACTAGTCATTATGAATAATATCTACTCAATTTGGATAAAGTGATAATTCACACAAAATTAATCACATTAACTAGCTATTATACATAATATCTTCAAAGAATTAGATAAAGTGATAAAACAAGTAGATATTCGTTTAAGAATAAATTTGTATTTCAATTTTCCTTAAGCATACATATCAGAAAGATTATTTTAACAATTAAAATAACATAAGATAATATTTTCACCTCAATAAACATAGATATTATGAAAAAAAAAAAAACCTAACCTCACCTAATTTAGGTTAGGTTAGGGTTTTTTTTTAGGCAGGAGTGTGGATATCAAATGAACATTATACCTTTTGATCATTAGCGCAAATGTTGATATAGCAAATAAATATTCGACGAACTGAAAATTATGTCAAACGACATTATACAAAGTGATGATTTTCTTAAACGTTGTTCAATGTTCAAACATGGGTGAACCTAAGATAAAGACCGTATTATTACTTTGGTTAACTTTGACACGATATTATGAATAATAACTAGATAATGTGATTAATTTATTACACTGTCTAGTGAATTTAGCTATTATCCATAATGACTAGTCATTATGTATAATAGCTTATTAATCACTATGACTGTAACATATCGACAAAAAGACCACCTGACCATGTCATGTTTTTTAATTTGGTCGGGTAAATATATTTTAATTTACCTACATAAGTTGTAAGAAATCATTATTACCACCCCTGTCCAGCCTCTTTCGGTTGCAAGAATAATTTATCATACATATAAACATTCCTCTTGAATCATTCTATCTAATAAAAAAAACTGCACCAAAATCCATCCATCCGTACTTAGAGACATGTACATAGCGAAGAACCTTTTGTTTAACAGATATAATGTTTTTAGATGTAGGTTTTTATGTATAATACATCAGTATTGCACCCGTGTGAAGCTGAAACAAGTCACTAGTACACTATAAAAAGTCACAAAATATTTGTAAAATCACTTTTCACATACCAAATAATACTCTATCCTTTTCTCAGATGGCTAAGCGGTGCCTTACTAACAGCGGGTGTGGAATGGGAAAACCCCACGGTTACCAAACAAGCCGAAGACCTGTTCAACGCGTGGCAGGAACACAACCAGACGATACCCGAGATTTATCAGGAGGTAAGACTATTTTGAAACTACTGGGGACTTTTTGCAACTATTGGGGACTATTTCGCAACTATTGAGGACTATTTTGCAACTATTGGGGGTTATTTAACTATTCAGGACTCTTGTGCAACTGCTGGGGACTATTTAGCGGATATTGACGACTATTTAGAAACTACTGGGTACTATTTAACAACTATTAAGGACTATTTGGCAATTATTGGGGCTATTGTGTAACTAGTTGAGACTATTTTGCAACTATTGGGGACTATTTAGCGACTATGGGGGCTATTGTGTAACCAGTGGAGAGTATTTTGCAACTACTGGGGACTATTTCGCAACTGTTGGGGACCTTTGTGTAACAAGTGGAGACTATTGTGCAACTACTAAGGACTATTTAGAAACTATTGAGGACTATTTAGCAACTATTAGGTGATATTGTATAAAGGGCTTGCTGCAGAAGCGCTACTGTCACTACCTGTCACTGGATACCTAACAGACTATTTAGATTGTAACTTTTCATGTGATGTGATGACATGTGATGAGGAGGAATGAGACTCATGTGAGTAAGAGAGTGATGAGCACGAATGTTGATGGATGGAGAGGAAGAGGATCGTATAATCATCCGTATCTTATAACATAACCTTCCCATATCCCAGGCAGCCTTCACAGCCGGGGTCCGCGCGCTCGGCCCCCCCGCGTGGCGGTGGTGCTGGCGCGCGCTACACGCCTCGTACCGCGCGCCGCGCCCGCTGTACTCGCACCCGCGCGCTGCTCGCCGCACTAGCCTCGCCCAGAGACGACTGGCTGTTTTACAGGTCAGTGGTTGTATATATGTCACCTTCCCATATCCCAGGCAGCCTTCACAGCCGGGGTCCGCGCGCTCGGCCCCCCCGCGTGGCGGTGGTGCTGGCGCGCGCTACACGCCTCGTACCGCGCGCCGCGCCCGCTGTACTCGCACCGCGCGCTGCTCGCCGCACTAGCCTCGCCCAGAGACGACTGGCTGTTTTACAGGTCAGTGGTTGTATATATGTCACCTTCCCATATCCCAGGCAGCCTTCACAGCCGGGGTCCGCGCGCTCGGCCCCCCCGCGTGGCGGTGGTGCTGGCGCGCGCTACACGCCTCGTACCGCGCGCCGCGCCCGCTGTACTCGCACCGCGCGCTGCTCGCCGCACTAGCCTCGCCCAGAGACGACTGGCTGTTTTACAGGTCAGTGGTTGTATATATGTCACCTTCCCATATCCCAGGCAGCCTTCACAGCCGGGGTCCGCGCGCTCGGCCCCCCCGCGTGGCGGTGGTGCTGGCGCGCGCTACACGCCTCGTACCGCGCGCCGCGCCCGCTGTACTCGCACCGCGCGCTGCTCGCCGCACTAGCCTCGCCCAGAGACGACTGGCTGTTTTACAGGTCAGTGGTTGTATATATGTCACCTTCCCATATCCCAGGCAGCCTTCACAGCCGGGGTCCGCGCGCTCGGCCCCCCCGCGTGGCGGTGGTGCTGGCGCGCGCTACACGCCTCGTACCGCGCGCCGCGCCCGCTGTACTCGCACCGCGCGCTGCTCGCCGCACTAGCCTCGCCCAGAGACGACTGGCTGTTTTACAGGTCAGTGGTTGTATATATGTCACCTTCCCATATCCCAGGCAGCCTTCACAGCCGGGGTCCGCGCGCTCGGCCCCCCCGCGTGGCGGTGGTGCTGGCGCGCGCTACACGCCTCGTACCGCGCGCCGCGCCCGCTGTACTCGCACCGCGCGCTGCTCGCCGCACTAGCCTCGCCCAGAGACGACTGGCTGTTTTACAGGTCAGTGGTTGTATATATGTCACCTTCCCATATCCCAGGCAGCCTTCACAGCCGGGGTCCGCGCGCTCGGCCCCCCCGCGTGGCGGTGGTGCTGGCGCGCGCTACACGCCTCGTACCGCGCGCCGCGCCCGCTGTACTCGCACCGCGCGCTGCTCGCCGCACTAGCCTCGCCCAGAGACGACTGGCTGTTTTACAGGTCAGTGGTTGTATATATGTCACCTTCCCATATCCCAGGCAGCCTTCACAGCCGGGGTCCGCGCGCTCGGCCCCCCCGCGTGGCGGTGGTGCTGGCGCGCGCTACACGCCTCGTACCGCGCGCCGCGCCCGCTGTACTCGCACCGCGCGCTGCTCGCCGCACTAGCCTCGCCCAGAGACGACTGGCTGTTTTACAGGTCAGTGGTTGTATATATGTCACCTTCCCATATCCCAGGCAGCCTTCACAGCCGGGGTCCGCGCGCTCGGCCCCCCCGCGTGGCGGTGGTGCTGGCGCGCGCTACACGCCTCGTACCGCGCGCCGCGCCCGCTGTACTCGCACCGCGCGCTGCTCGCCGCACTAGCCTCGCCCAGAGACGACTGGCTGTTTTACAGGTCAGTGGTTGTATATATGTCACCTTCCCATATCCCAGGCAGCCTTCACAGCCGGGGTCCGCGCGCTCGGCCCCCCCGCGTGGCGGTGGTGCTGGCGCGCGCTACACGCCTCGTACCGCGCGCCGCGCCCGCTGTACTCGCACCGCGCGCTGCTCGCCGCACTAGCCTCGCCCAGAGACGACTGGCTGTTTTACAGGTCAGTGGTTGTATATATGTCACCTTCCCATATCCCAGGCAGCCTTCACAGCCGGGGTCCGCGCGCTCGGCCCCCCCGCGTGGCGGTGGTGCTGGCGCGCGCTACACGCCTCGTACCGCGCGCCGCGCCCGCTGTACTCGCACCGCGCGCTGCTCGCCGCACTAGCCTCGCCCAGAGACGACTGGCTGTTTTACAGGTCAGTGGTTGTATATATGTCACCTTCCCATATCCCAGGCAGCCTTCACAGCCGGGGTCCGCGCGCTCGGCCCCCCCGCGTGGCGGTGGTGCTGGCGCGCGCTACACGCCTCGTACCGCGCGCCGCGCCCGCTGTACTCGCACCGCGCGCTGCTCGCCGCACTAGCCTCGCCCAGAGACGACTGGCTGTTTTACAGGTCAGTGGTTGTATATATGTCACCTTCCCATATCCCAGGCAGCCTTCACAGCCGGGGTCCGCGCGCTCGGCCCCCCCGCGTGGCGGTGGTGCTGGCGCGCGCTACACGCCTCGTACCGCGCGCCGCGCCCGCTGTACTCGCACCGCGCGCTGCTCGCCGCACTAGCCTCGCCCAGAGACGACTGGCTGTTTTACAGGTCAGTGGTTGTATATATGTCACCTTCCCATATCCCAGGCAGCCTTCACAGCCGGGGTCCGCGCGCTCGGCCCCCCCGCGTGGCGGTGGTGCTGGCGCGCGCTACACGCCTCGTACCGCGCGCCGCGCCCGCTGTACTCGCACCGCGCGCTGCTCGCCGCACTAGCCTCGCCCAGAGACGACTGGCTGTTTTACAGGTCAGTGGTTGTATATATGTCACCTTCCCATATCCCAGGCAGCCTTCACAGCCGGGGTCCGCGCGCTCGGCCCCCCCGCGTGGCGGTGGTGCTGGCGCGCGCTACACGCCTCGTACCGCGCGCCGCGCCCGCTGTACTCGCACCGCGCGCTGCTCGCCGCACTAGCCTCGCCCAGAGACGACTGGCTGTTTTACAGGTCAGTGGTTGTATATATGTCACCTTCCCATATCCCAGGCAGCCTTCACAGCCGGGGTCCGCGCGCTCGGCCCCCCCCCCCCCCCCGCGTTACTAAATACCAGCCAGGTGGCTAATGTTGCTAGACACCAGCCAGCTACGCGGAATATATTATAGTGCACAGGCGTGTGCTACCACAGGTGCACTCTCATAGCGCGTGGAGACAGCGACATGACCAGAGAGAGATCACAAACGAAAACAGTACTGTCAAAATCGGTCCAGCCGTTTTATTTCTAACAAACAGAAAGACAGATAAAATTTATAAAAAAGTTATTTTGGATTCTGTACCGTTTATATATTCATATAGATTACAATTATTACAATATTACAAACAGAACCTCCAATTTTTTTATTATACTCCATTATGTGTATAATATTAAGTAAAATCTAGTCATTAAATTAAGTGTCCTCATTTAAAAAGTCATTTAATCAAATACCTAATTGAACCAGATGACTCCGACATCACCATCATAATCAATCTCTCACTCAAACCATGATATTCCCAATGTTGTTACAGATTTGCGTTCTCAGTGCTATCTACGGAAGCGCAGCGCAGTCGTGAGTGGCGACTGTGGATCACCACACTATATGCTGCCACTTGCAGGTAACAATATGTCTTTTAGAGGAAAAACAGCCTATTCTCAGTATCGTCATCTTTGACTGGCCAATTGGTATAGTGGTTAGTGGCCTTGACTGCTATACCGGAGGCCGTGTATTTTTTCCCACCCAGGACAAATGTTTGTGAGATAAGCCCGATAATTTATTCTGTGTCTGGGTCTAATTTATCAATAATATGTCTGTATTTAGAAACATATAAGTATGTCTATCAGTTGTCTGGTACTCATAACTCAAGTTACTGTCGTATACTTATTTTAAGACTAGATGGCGTGGGAATGTTGAGGAATATTTAGTATTTATAACATATTTAGATGGCGTGGTGCCGCTGGTATTTGGCGTGTACTAAGACCGCAGGCGTCGCTCCCGCCGGCCGCACTGCAAGCCGCGGCGAGGTGTCTGCATCAGCCCTATGATTACTATCGGGTAACTATAACATTTATTTATTTATGCTTCTTATACAAATAACGTACAATGGTGGACTAAGTGCCTGAGGCATTCGCTACCAGTCAACCGAAGGGTGGTGAAGAGAAAACAAGCACAATTTGTTAACCTATTGAGCAACTACTATCATAACTAGAATCAGGAAATTAACGTTTCGAATGTGCCGGAAAAAATCTACGTATTGTTATCTAACACTATAATCTCTATCAACAGTTTAAGGAGTTATTCGGTGAATACCGCGGCGTGGCAACTGCACTGGACACTATAGCCCTTAACTCCGCATGGGTATTGCGAGCCGACAGCGATCTGTTACGATACTTCAATTCTTTATCACAACACTAAAGGAAAAGAAAACAAAAGACAATTATACACATTCTGTGATCGCAAAACCTATTTCGAAACTAGTGGACAAGACTATTATGAAACTAGTGGTAAACTATACAGCCTATTTGGAAACTAGTGGGCGACTTACAACTGTGAATGACCTATTGAGAAACTAGTGGGCTAGTGTGTACCTAGTAGTGAAATGTGAGTCATGAAAACAATATTTCTGAATCAGTGATTGTGTTTAATTTAAAATTATAAGTGTAATAGTATGTCAAGTAACTTATTGGACAATTTTATCGTCAGTACTATC
The DNA here is from genome assembly GCA_941860345.1 of Chrysodeixis includens. Lineage (NCBI taxonomy): Eukaryota > Metazoa > Arthropoda > Insecta > Lepidoptera > Noctuidae > Chrysodeixis > Chrysodeixis includens. The sequence continues at coordinate 9,740,633 of OW796110.1, read as the reverse complement.
AAGAAATCTGTGGATAAACAGTGAGCCTAACAGGCAATTAGCCAAAATTAAAAGGATAATATTACTTAGGAAATATATAAAAGTGTCACGTTTTTGTGTATTTACGAGTATATGACATTAAATATATAAAAATATGTGTTAAAAGTGATTCAATGTGATGCACAAAATTAAATGTTTTTCACTGCGTGGTGATTGCGTGGCGACTGCGTGGCAACTGCGGGGCAACTGCGTGGCAAATGCGTGGCAACAACGTGTTCTTAGCGTTTTACTGTCTTGCAACAGTATCTGCGTGGCACCTGCGTGGGACTTACGTGAGACCTGCGTGGCAATAACGTTTAAGTAAAACTAGCCAATGTTAGGTGAATAAGTGCATTAAAGCACAAAGTATATGTTTAACGTCGACTGTGTTGCAACTGCGTGGCAACTGCGTGGCAACGGCGTGGCAACTGCGTTTGAAGATATCAATGTTTCAGTGAGTAAATAATGATTTGATGGTACACTTTTATGTATTAGAAAAGTATAAAGACATTGATGTAGTAAAAACAGTATATGTGTGAGAGTGCGTGAATACTGAGGCGCATCTGCGTGGCGATTGCGGGGCAACTGCGGGGCAACTGCGTCGTAGTTATGCTAAATGTAATGATTATTAGAGTATTATTTGCAAAATTTTGATTCCGTTTTTGAGTATACTTTTTTTATGAAATGCGATATATGATGCAGAATTGGGTTTATTTTATAAAAAAATCATAGAGTTATCTTGAAAATAGTGGTCCTTAAAAATATTTACGACAATAGTATGGGTTTTTATTTTTATAAATGAAAAAGAATTCCAATAAAAGTTATTACATCTTTTGGAGTTCTTTCCAAAGTTTTTTTAAAATCGTTGCATTACTCAAAAGCGCAAAAAGAAGGGCTATGTTTTATAAATTTATGTATCTGATTTAGTAATAAGCATAGGCCATATTAGTTTTAAGTTTCCTATTAAACCAGTATTATAATAATAAAAAACTATATCATATTCACTAAGTTAACCGCGCACAGAAATAATATATTTATCTTTTTTTTATATTGATTGAGTTTCAAAATAAAAATGACTATTTTTAGTTTAAAGACACCTTTAAGTGTCATGCCATCTAAGTGTCTATATCACTTTAAGTGGTTCTAATTCATCCAAAAAATAATGAACCTTTTGACAGCCTTCTTTTTACGCGACTGCCACATAAAGGAGGGTGATGTTTATTTCTTCTTATCATATAGTTGATGTATAACTTGATATCAAAGTTTAACCCGCCCGTAGCCCTCTGACGTGGCGACACACCTTTGAAGCATTCTCAGGTGTGCTTTCCTCACGATGTTTTCCTTCACCGCTTTTAAGCAAGTGAAAGTTTAAAATACAGCCAGTAATAGAAATATACTAGGTATCAAGGGTTTAGTTACTCTCTATAATGTTACAAGGATCTTTTGTCACGTGGATGACATTAACATGAGGGCGTTGGTGTGCATATTCGCAAGCATCAACTCAATTGGCTGTCAAAAGTGATTTCGCAAGCATCAGCTCAACTGTCTGTCAAAAGTGATGGTTATTCATATATGACGGCATTAGTTCCGATTTCAGCCACGTGATTAAAGATCCTTGTAGCACTAATGCACTATAGAGAATCATTGAATTTGATGGTATACAGTCGTTTTAATAATCTAATTAATCCGACCTTATGATTCTTTTTTGCAAACTCAATCAATATAAAAAACAATTAGCTTCCTATCCATATATTTAAACTATAACAAAAAAAAAGTATATATTATAAATAATTTGCAGCTTTCTGTGTATAAATAGTAAAGAAAGACTTAAGAATATGATCTACCAATATTTGACATAAACAAGAATTAGATATAAATATAAACGTCTATACTCTATGGAAAAGTACATTTTCTACATTTGTATAAATAAATTAAATCTCTTTTTTGTATTAGTTTAATATATTTAAATGTGTATAGAATATTGTATAGGACAAAGTAAAATATAATTATGATTTTGGTGTCAAAATGTAATTTCAAAAATTGGTGTTACAATATAATCATTGATGTATCGAGCTACAAGGATCTTTTGGCATGTGGATGACATTAACATGAGAGCGTTGGTGTGTATATTCGCAAGCATCACCTCAACTGTCTGTCAAAAGTGATGGCTTTTCATATATGACGGCATTAGTTCCGATTTCCAATCTAAAAGATCTTTGTAGCACTATAACGATGAAATAGTTTGTATTGAACTGACAAGACACGTCATTTGGTGAAAAAGAAATCTTAATGCCATACATTTTAAAACCCATCCGCGACTAATACTATGTAACATTGTCCAATCTCTTAAGAACCCTTTCTTTTCTGTTCAAAAACTCCAAAAACATTATTTAGCCAGATACATACCACTATATTGTGACTTGTCGTGAAACGCCAGAAACTTGATGGTTACATGCACTTACTCCTAGTTTCTCAGACGCCGATCAACACAAAATTTATTACTCGTCAGTCGAATCTCATGTCAAGCTCTGTGATTGGTTGTAAGTTTTATGGTCAACCAATCACAGCCGTGATCAGTTGATTTGACAGCAGATTCAATTGATCAGCCTTTCAGAAACCGGGGGTTTACATTTTTACAGACATATTTGTATTTCGTGTTGACTCGACAATGGTCGCTACAATTGGGTATTTAACTAAAAAAATAATAATTAGTCCGTCAAATAGATTTAAAAAAAAATAGTGGATAGGTATTTTTTCTTTTATCACGTTAACAAAAAAATAAGGTGATACAGTGAGTTGAAATCTCGTGTGACGTCACATACAAGTACACTTCTTACTGGCAACTGACGTTGGTAGCACCCACTTCCATGCGTTTTACCTACCTACCTTTGTTGCGTTTTATCTTTGTATTTTTTATTGTTTCAATAAAATAAAAAAAACGTACACAATATTTTTGAAATCTACCTGACTGACTAATTAGATTTTTTTAGTCAAATAGTCTATTGTTTTATGGCGCGTCATGACACCACGACATGTATCAGGCTTAATTTATGTCAAAAAATTAAATATTGTATAAATTATGTATAATCATTTGTATCTAGTTGTAGAACGACTTGCCTTAGCGAGTCAGACTGTTTTAATGTGGTCATCGTAAAGTAGTTCGACAACATTTCTTATACTAAACGTTTCAGCATGGTGCGTAGATATTCTCCTTATCATAAAAATAAATAAGTATATATCTTGGGACAATATCCACACACGGCCATCTGATCCCAAGCTAAGCAGAGCTAGTGTTATGGTAATCAGACAGCTGATGAACATACTTATATATTTCTAAATACATACATATTATAGATAAATCACACCCAGACACAGAACAAATGATCGTGCTTGCTACACAAACATTTGTCTTAGGTGAGAATCGAACCCACGACCTCCGGCTTAGCAGTCAGGTTCACTAACCACTAGACCAACAGGCCAGTCAAATATGGAAGGATGGATATCCTAACGACCCGCCCCAGCTTCGCACGGGTGCTATACTGATGTATAATATTTGACAGGCCTGTTGGTCTAGTGGTTAGTGGCCCTGACTACTAAGCCGGAGGCCGTGGGTTCGATTGTTTCAGGACAAATGTTTGTGTGATGAGCACGATCATTTGTTCTGTTTCTGGGTGCAATTTATCTATACTGTCTATCTTTAATTGCATTCGAACTATCTAGTTTATTCAAATCTATTATCCGAATCGTAACATCCCATGTTTTGAGACAAATTATACAGCTTCAAGGATCTTTCGGCACGTGGATTAACATGAGGGCGTTGATGTTCATATTCGCAAGCATCAACTCAACTGTCTGTCAAAAGTGATGGTTTTTCATGTATGACGGCATTAGTTCCGATTTCGGCCACGTGCCAAAAGATCCTTGTGGCACTATACAACATTTTTTCAACTATAAATATTAGATAAACTATGTAAGTTTTGAATAAATCTACGAACCATGCTAAAATTTTCGAAATGTAGTCCATCAAAAAAAATTGTAATTGACCAAAAAAAAAATGTAATTTTCTATTTTTCTAGAATAAAAAACTTTACATGTTTCGTCATTTTTTGAATACGTCCGAACGAGTGTCAGTGTTGCAAGTGAATAAAAAAATCGGTTGTGTGTGTGTTTTGTATTGCCATTTAGAAAAAAAAAAGATGTTTCATACATTTCCAGAGGTTAATTTATTTTATTTAATATAATTTTACAATTTCTGTCATGAAAAAACGAAGTTCGTTAGACCCCTGAATACCTTATTTTTAACCCACTTAAAAAAAGAGGAAATTTTATGCAAAAACAAGCAGCTTACAGATATTATTAATTCCTTTGAAACATTTGGGGAAATTGTAGAAAAACTGATCTGCCCCAATATTCTAATTAAAGGCAAAATATAAAAATAGGTGTTATCCATAATTTTACAAACTCTGGCAAATTCGAAACATCTTTAGAACATTTGAAGAAAAAGTTAAATGTGAAAACTTATATCAAAATTTAATGTAAAGAAAACTATTGAAAAATATATATATTACATTAATTTGTCCGAAAATTACCGTTCTGTCCATTACTCTTATTTAAATATGGTATTACCAGTGTAAAAAAGTGTTTAATTTTAGGCATTATTTAATCTCGTGTAGGTACAGCTTACCACAGATTAAACAGCTATTTAATAATATCCGGACCGATGTCGGCCACGGCGGCTAGTGTTACGATGACACCAGCCAGCTATGCAGGACATATTATACTAGTGCCCATCGTGTGCTAACACAAGTAGGTGCACTCTCTATTCTCTTACTCTCATAGCCCGATGGGACGGTTATCCGACACGACCGGAGAGAGATCAGGCGCAGGATACACAATTTTACGTGCCTTCCGAAATATGGAAGCAGTGATGTTTATTTCTAAAACTCACAAAAAATTCTAAAAGTCATTCCGCGCTTGGGGCTCGAACTCGAGACCTTTGACTTGGCAGTCCTGCGGTCTTACCACTACGCTATCTATGAATATTTAGCATAAAGATAAAATAGTCTAAAATTAAACACTATTTGCTGGATAGAGTTTAAGTATTAAATATTAAGATGAATTGATCTCAATGTATTTTTTTAATTAATTTAATTTATGAAATAAAACGCCTTTCTTACAAGTCTCAGCTTCGTACGGGTGCAATACTAGTATTAACAATCCTCTTGAAAAAATCGATTAATAATTATTATTTCAGTTGTAAAATTACTTTTATTTTCCTGTGCCCTACAGGGTCCACAATTGTACTTAGCTCTAAGCCATTTGTAAAACCTACTCTATACATTGAGGAATGCAAATAAATAATATGAATTATGTAATATGTATGGCGTAAGTTGCGCACACACTAGTCGCAAAGTGGTTAGGAAACCTTCCTTTCTTCGTATAAGTACCTTATAAGAAAGGCGTTTTTAAAGTATCAATATAAATATCTATTTAATGTATTTTTATGTTTAATTATATTATTTTCTAGTAACATATAACTTCCAACTTTTCTGTATTAAAGCAAAGTATGTAAAGTAGATATTTTTAATATCATATGTTGATGAAATGTAATTGAAAATTGTATAATTTAACTTTCGTCTATTCTAGTTTCAACAGTGTAAATTGAAGGAATTGAAAGAATTTTGTCATTATTTTATGTGTCAAATATAGATTTTTTATTAATGTTTACGAAAACAATTCTTACTAAGATTATAAACTCAAAAGTTTGTAAGTATGGATGTTTGTTACTAGTTCACGCTTAAACGGGTGGAGCAAGTTAGCTGATACCCTGAATTAACAAATAGGCTTTTCAACCGACTGCGTTAAATAGGAGTAATGTTTTTGCAGCTATAACCGACATTCACGCGGAAAAAAATAAATTCTTTGAGAAAACTAGGCAATTAAAGAAATTGAATTGTCTTTTAAAATATGTGAAGATTTTAAACAATTTTTGTTTTTAAAATATTTAAAGCTTTTTCGAAGAAAAATGTTTTGACAAAATCGGTCCAGCCAATACAGAGATTAGCGGGAACAAACAAACGTAAAAAATGTTATTTTGATGTTAACACCGTATGTATTCATATGCATGTAGTAAAAAACGGCTATTTCGATATTGCAAACAGACACTTCAATTTTATTTATATGTATAACTACCTACTTGTTTAAATGATATGTCTACTTTACATAATTTGTTTTTAATTCTATATTACCTAAGACTAATATAAACGTTTTGTATTCGCTTTTGTAATAAATTTTCCCATTGTACTAGTGTTGTTTATTTCTACCCTATTTTTAACCGACTTCAAAAAAAAAGGAAGTTCTTAGTCATCTTTTATGTTTTTTTTTTGTATGTTCACCGACTACTCATGAAATGGTGTCGTACGCGGACAGGGGGGCAGATCTTAGTTATCTCTGACAAATCAGTTATTTATTCAAATTAGGCTACAATGTAGCACTTTTCGAAAGTCAAAATTATCATAGACAGCACCCCATCGCCCACCCTTCACCGCTTCCTGTGCTTTCGCTACGGGAGAAGAAACGGCGCAACAAACTCCCCAGCAGCACGCTGTCTTTCTTTTACAATATTAAAATATTATAGTAAAGTAGGAACCGTGCCAGATAAATGTTTTTTTAGGTCGATAAAAATACAAAAAAAAACAAAACTCTTAACTACTGAGCTTAAGGTCAGCAGACCGACCAGCCACCGCAAGCAGCACCCGTTCACGAGTATGACGCAGGGGTCAGCCATCACCTCCCTCGCCATATTTGAGGGAAGGAGGTGACCCGACCCGAGACGCCACCGCAGGCAATGGCGACTAAGGGAGCATGACGAATCTGCTGCCGGCTTTATAAATGAATAAAAAGTAAATTTTTCGAACACCACATTACAATGTGTGTCCTATTTCCGATCTCTCTCCGGTCGCGTCGGATTGCTGTCCCACCGCGCTATGAGAGTGCGGGAACAGAGAGTGCACCTGTGTTAGCACACGCTTGTGCACTATAATATGTCCCGCGTAGCTGGCTGGTGTCTTGTTAAAATAGCAGGCCTTGTTATTATTTTACTTACCCATTTTTAAATCAAACCTAATATATAAAAAAATATGCACGGATAGCTGAGTGGTTAGGTCACCACGCTAATTACCACTGTGCGTGACGTGTTGCGGGTTCGAATAATAAATTTAAATTGTGTGAGAAAGTATACCTGCACTGCGTGAACAAAGAAAACTATTATATAAAATATTATTTAATTATTACGTATCTTTTGTAGTTACATTGTAATTATATGTATAATATGCAATGTGATCGCACAGATAATAAATTACCAAACAATAAAATTGGTATCTTGATCAAATTACAAGATGGAGGTGTAATTCAATTATAAATTCAATTAAATTGTATACTCGTGGGTCTATTACTCCCGTGAAATTTGTAAAGACAAGACTTGATGCAATTATAATGGAAAAATTCAATTACTCGTGCTGGCACAAACTCCTTTTGAGAAGAAATTGATTTGACAAGAATATAAAATGTTAATAGTTCTGTGTTTTATAAGTTTTCTTGCTTTTGGTAAGTATATGAGTAATAGATTCGGTTTTGACAAAAAACTAACAGTCTGTTAGAGAGAGGAAAAGATTTGGAAAACTGATTTTTGTTAGTAAAAATTAATACAATAGTTTAGGAAAAATAATGGTTTCAACATTCAACTAGTCCTCCTCACGACATTTTTTTTGAATTATGTCTAATAATACGTATTAGGTATATTGAGTTTCTTACCGGTTCCTCTCCATTAGAATGACATTTTGGGAGCGCGCAACTAGAGTCAGTAACGTTTTGAAAGTGTCTGAGAAGGCCTACTCGAAATAAAAACCTTTTAATTTTGAAATTCACCACAAAAAAAAGACAAGTAATTTAATATTTATACAAATCATTTTATTTTAGCAGGTGTAACTGAAAGCAAATTATATCTTCTACACGATAACGACGACAGCGCCATCTATCGAAACAAAGAGAAAAGTTTTTTAAAGAGTTCTCATAGCTTCAAGCATAGACATCTGAGTAACTCAGGCCATCATAAGTCGAAAAAAGGTAGTCATACCAGACATGCTTTGCACTTGGGTAGACATATTTATCATCTCGATAGTTTTGAAGATTTAACCAAATTAAGGTCCCATAAGTCTACAAGGCACAAGTCTCATGATCATGGCGAAATAAAGGGCTTGGTACGAAGTAAACCGACTCTGCGAGAGATTCCATGGGACTACTTCGATTTTCTGTTTCTTTCCGACAAACCAGTCAAAAAGAAAAGCATAATATGTAAAAAGAAGCGGTGTAAGAAAATGAAGAATTCGAGGAAATATAATAAGCTACGGAAAAAACAATTTGAAGAAAATGAGGAGTATGAAAAAAGTAACAAACGCGGCTATAATACAGTAACTAGATTCAAAATCATTGACAATTCTAATAAGAGAAAACCGCCGAAAGAGATTTACGTGAAGCAGTGGAAAAAGCCGGTGAAAGAAAAGAAAACTCAAACGAGACACCACAAGGAGAAAAAATATAAAAAAAAGAAGAAGGTATATAGTTCTTCATCTTCTGAGGAACCAAAAAAAGTACTCGTCGGCTCCATCTACTCAACTAGTCGACAAACATCGGAAGAACCCGAATCTTTTTCCAAAAGTAGTTCGAGTTCAGAGGAAACTAACCACATTTATGAAAAGAAGAATTCGGAAGAAAAATCGCTATTCAAAAAGAAACCAAAATCCATTTACAAGAAGAAAAAACGTCACATCAATTCTGACAGCGCGATTATGGAATCTGAATCAAGTAGCATAGAGAAGAGCTTTAAAAAGTTGAAAGAAAAGCAAAGAAAGAGGAGGATTAAGAAACGGAAGAAGTATAGTGATGAAGAAACGTATATACAAGGCAATAGGTATGTAACAGCTGGTGGTAGTGATGAAGATGACGTTGACAGACGGAGGAGGCTTCCACAGTTCTTGCCAAAAAGGTACCATTGGGAACCAGAAGATATGGAAGAACTTGGTTACTATTGGTTCAATGGACCGAAAGGGAAATATCCAGAGCCAAAACCTTTGAAATTTTAGGATTTCTGGAGGTTTTTTGGTAAACTATTGCTACAAGGATTTTTTGGCACGTGGCTGAAATTGGAACTATAATAAAAGCTAGTTCACATTAAGTCGGATGACAGACGTTTCTGACGCATATCTAATATACAAAATTCTCGTGTCACAGTTTTTGTTCTTCTCCTACGAAACGGCTTGACCGATTTTGATGATTTTTTATCTATTTTTCATCCCCAATTTTCTTTTTTTGTCAGTTTTTTTTCGCGGGAGTAATATGAATGCCAACGAAGTTACGAACAACAGCTAGTTGGCATATATATTTCAGTAGCGCCGTTCACATTAGAGCGACCCGATAAAACTAACGGAAACACATTTATCAGTCGTTTAGCCACGATTTCTATAGGATAGGACGTAATAGTAAGTATAGCACGTCCATGAGGTCGGATCGGCAGCTCCTAGTGTGAATAGTAACACCTGACAGTCGGCCAGCGGTAACTGTCGGTTCGACCTAATGTGAAACAAGTCTGATGCCGTCATATATGAAACCATCACTTTTGAAAGACAGTTGAGTTGATTCTTGTTCCGAATATGCACACCAATCTTCTCCATGCCGTGCCGAAAGATCCTATATGCGTTGAGTTTCAATTATCTTATTGTGTATAATAAGCCGTTTTATAATTATGACAGCTTGCAAAGATCTGAAAGTATATGTGTTTGACTCAATTTTTTTGTTTGATTGTATAAGCACGTTTGATTGAAATATGTTTGATTGTATACTCAACCAGTTTGAAAAATTTTACGATTTTTTATATATTATCTTTGTTGCGTAGTTCGTTTTCCACTTTAGAAAACGATTTATTTTATGCCGAAGTTTATTTGATGCCGATGCTGGCCCAGAAAGTGGTGACGGGAAAAATTAAACTTATACCGTGAAGACTGGTTTTAAACGGCGCAGGATAAAAACTTGTGGAAAAATTTGGGGGAGGCCATTGCTCAGCAGTGGGACACTATAAGGAAGGAAAGGAGAATGTTTTATTTTTAATAGATTGATTCAAGAGAATATATGATACACCAGTATTTCAGAAAAAAATATTGAAACAAGATTTAATAATTGATAAATTTTATTATAATATAAATATCTATGTGCTTAAAAATAATTTAGATTTCTTTACAAATAGTTAAATTATTCTATAATTTGAAGCTAAAGTCGTGGCGTATTATATTTAGGGATAAAAATATCATATACAATTTAAAGAAGTGTCATCTTGACGTTTGTCAATTATGGCGCGAATTGCAATATTATACATCGCTTTGACATTAGTTCTTGTATCAATATGGAGTTTAGAGAATTTCCGAGGTATTCAAATTAAGATTATTTACTGGTAAGTATATATCTACATTGATACAACTTAAAACTGTTAATAATTTTAACTGCAGGGATAGCTAAGTGGTAGGTATATGTCACCACGTCAATTATCATTGTGTGCAACGTCTTGCTTCGATCCCAGCGTACGATAAGTTCTAGCGATACACAAATGCTTGTTCTGAGTGTTGTTGTACATATTGTGAAGGATCTCGTAAAATCGTCACGATTTACCTCTACATACATGTATTTTAGTGGTCCTTGACAGGCCACGCGCCGACGTTAAAATGCTTCTAGTGTTACAAGGATCTTTTGTCACGCGGCCGAGTTCGGAACTAATGCCGTCATATATGAAAAGCCATCACTTTTGACAGACAGTTGAGTTGATTCTTGCGAATATACACACCAACGCCCTCATGTTAATGTCATCCACGTGCCAAAAGATCCTTGTAGCACTGTGTTTGGACTGTCTGGTGTAAATGTGAATGTAGCAGAGTTACTACGCGGCGTTTATCTCTCTCCGGTCGTGTCGGATTACCGTCCCATCGGGCTATGAGAGTAAAAGGAATAGAGAGTGCACCTGTGTTTGCGCACACGCTTGTGCACTATAATATGTCCTGCGTAGCTGGCTGGTGTCATAGTAACACTGGCCGCCGTGGCCGAAATCGGTCTGGACCGCTATTATTATTACTACGCGGCGTTTATACAATAGCGAAGCTGTAAGAAATAACAGTATCTAATAATAACTCATTTGCTTTTTAAAATAATGATAATAGTATTATTGTCCTTTTTGCGTACGCTTTTCATATCGTATATTATACTCTTGACTTGAATAATAAAACAAAAAGACAAGAACCTTTTCACGCCAAGTAACGCAAATTTTCGCCACCAGAGGCGCTGTAGTCTCCTGTGCGTGGGATACGAACCTCTATGAGTGTGTATATCGGGAGTCGCCACACATTACACTCAGATGAGATCCCAGACTTATGATACATAATAGATAGATTTTTTTTATTGCACACCACATGAGAAACAGATTTGACAAACGTAAAAGTTACATGGTGCGACAATGGGCGGTCTTATCGCTAAGAGCGATCTCTTAAAGACAAACTTGACTAAAATTTTATTTTTATCCCAAAACATACTCTTAATAATTAATCTAGAAATAATCAATAATTATTATCAATAGTAATTTTATACATTAAAAATTATACAATTCCGAAATTATGAATTCCTTAGTATTAAAAATGTATTATTATGGTCTATATTATTAATTATTAAGCTGGTTACAATTATTATCTCACTGGTGCAGGTACTGTGATTATTAAAAAAAGGATTATTAATAATAATATATTTATAGGTTATAATGAATATGGCACCTAAATTTCAATGTTACAATTCTTATATTATATACATCATTTTAAAGGCGAATATCATAAGATTATATTATTGTGATTTCGTTAAAAAAATAAATCGTCCGTAGTTTTTAATATTAAGTGCTTTTTACTTGCTTAGTTTAATTGGGAAGGTTTATAAACTAACTATCATGGCATTGTAATTTTTTTATCGGAAGATTTCCCCCTATTTCTAATGTCAAAAAAGCTATAGTGCTACTAGGATCTTTTAGAACGAGGCCGAAATCGGAACTAATACCGTTATATATGAAACCAGCACTTTTGACAGACAGTTGAGTTAATTCTTGTTGCGAATGCACACCAACGCCCTCATGTTAATGTCATCCACGTGTCAAAAGATCCTTGTAATTTTATGTTCAGCTTAAGTACTAAAAAAAGGGTTTTTCTAAAAGCTCATTTATGTTATTTCTTGTGGAAAAGTTATCTTATTAATTATTCATTTCACTTTTGAGTGTATTGCCATAAATTCACCTCTGTTTTTCAAATAGTTGTAGGTAACAACTCAGAGTCTGTAGACAAGTTACATGTCTCCTCACGCTAACGCTGTACGCTCCAATGTGTTGAACTGACAAGTCACAGTCACGTCACGCGTCGACAAGGAATGTCATTCATATTTGAAGTTTTCTACTTTAATAAGAAGTATGATTGTCTTGGACTGGTTACAATTGAATATCATCAAATGACTACACATTCTATGGTCCATTCCGTCCTTAGACCAAGCTGGTTCAAACGGGCCAAACTAGACAAACTAAACCCCTTAAATGACGTAACTAAAATCCAGACATCTTTTTCTACCTTTTTAAGATTGTTAGCAACGGACTAAGTCGAGGCCTTGTTGGAAAAATTAACAATTTTTAGCTTAAAATAAAAAAGCAACTTTCTAAGTGGTGTAGGTAAATGCTGACCAAAATTTGAAAAATGTATATAGAAATAAATTATCTTTACGATATACCTACTTAGGTATAGTGCTAAAAGGATCATAATGTTAATGTCATCCACGTGCCAAAAGATCCTTGTAGCTGTACAAAGAGTGTAGAAATGTCACATAGGCGCTGTATTTAACTTTCTTTCGCAATTTCATAGTTTTGGCACTGTAAGTCATATCTCTATTATTTATTCTATATCTTTACACATTGCATATACAAAGTGACCAGAAGTAACGCGAGTTATGCCTACGCTATCGGATCGTGGCATGATACAGTCGCGAGCGTGTCGCAGTGACGAACGGACGGTGTGTTGTTGATGTAATTAAAATGCTGTAGGTGGGCAGCCCTATCGCTGTTACGTACCGCGCGGCTGTAGGCATTTATTTTTTAGAAACGGCCGAGTTAAATTACTGTATGTAATGTATTTATACTTCGTAAATATTGCTTTTTCTTCTATTTCATTTTGTATTTATGTGGTTAATCTTGTAAAATATTCTTGACGTTACTCTAGAAGTAACGAGGAATATATGTTTGCAACAATTTTTTTAAGCACTTGCTTATAATTTTTGTATTTCAGGTAGATTTCCAAAAAATATTGAATACGTATTTGCCTGTCAATTATTTTTCTGTTTGATTTTAGACTATGAATGATAACAAATATGTATCTATGTAAGTATATGCGTAAATAATTACTGTTATAACTTCTAAAAATCTATTTCAAAAAATATGTCTAGTATTGTTGTTAATAAAGGTAGACTATTAAAAATAACTAGGTAGTAATATTAAATCAAACTAATAATTTTTCCTACAGAAAATAGTCGTCGTGGCCTTGCGGTTTTATGTATGGATTTGTGCGCACGAGGTGCAACTTTGATCCCCAGCGCAGGCAAGTGCCAATGTAACTTTCAAAGTTATACGTACTTTTCTTCTCACAAGCGGTGCGGAAACCTAATTTCCTAATATTGGAATCTGAAATCGCCAATCCGCAGTGAGCTAGCGTGGTGATCAATGCTCAAACCTTCCCTATAGGGGAAGAGGCCTGTGCCCAGCAGTGGGACGTGTATAGGCTGCCGCTAATTTTGTCGAAATTTATTATGGAGTTGGCTGATACTCTGGATAACACATAGGCAATGTGCCCATGTGTTAATCCAATCATTTAACCGGTGAACCGGGGTAATATTCTTGCAGCTATAACCGACATTCGCGCGGGAAAATACGGGCAACAGCTAGTACATAACGAAGCTACGTCCGTGCCGGTTTTATAAAACTAAAAACCAAAAGAAAACACAAAAGAATGGTGAAAATAATCATATAATTCACTGAAATCAAGTAACAACAAAAAATATCAACAGTCTATACGACGTTTATAAATCATAATTAATATTTTTTTTAACACAAACAAATTTTATGTCAAGTGCAAATTTTACAAAGACAAATAACTTGAAAACAAGTTTATATTCATTATTCCGGACACATTTCAATTCTTTATTCGTCATAGTAAATACTACTCAAGACCTTTCATTCAATATCAATGTTTAAGGAGTTTTATTAAAAATGTATAGTCTACCGCCATTTTGCGGAGGCCATCTTGGATTGATAGTAATCAAATATAGCTTAGAACATAAAGGACTAATCCACGTTTGAAACAAAAAACTAATTAAAAATTAATAATTAGTTTTTTTGTAAAACATACAATTGTGGTGGGTCAACTACTCAAACGCTGATCAACACAAAAATGTGTTAATCGTCAGTCGAATATCTTAATAAGCTCTGTGATTGGTTGTAAGTTTTATGGTCAACCAATCACAGTCGTGATCAGTTGATTTGTCCTTCCAAAAACCGGGGGTATTTAAACAAATGGTTTTAGATCGAATTTGGCAAACTTTCATTTGACTGTCACATAATTAATTCTATTAAATCGGATATTAAAATGGTACGCAGACTTCTTCTGTCTTAAGGATTCAAGTACTAAAAGACTATCACGTGATAAACGGACAGCCAAATTAACGATAAATATACATTACGCAACGGTACTATTCGGTGGTCATTTCAATTATAAAAAATTGCACTTGACATAAACAAACTATATTATAATAATATTACAATATATATTTTGGGGTTTACAGTTCAAAATTTTGCTTTAAACGATCGTCTGTCAAGACTCATATTAAGTTTACCTTCTAGACAAAGGATGGCGAATTTTACGTATCAACGTGCCATATTTCAAAATATAAAAATAATAATATATCCTGATCGACTCCGGCCACGGCGGCTAGTGTTATTATGACACCAGCCAGCTACGCGGGACATATTACAGTGCACAACCGTGTGCTAACACAGGGGCACTCTCTAATTCTTACACTCATAGCCCGATGGGACGGCAATCCGACACGACCGGAGAGAGATCACAAGCAGGACACGTGCCTTCCAAAACACGGAAGCTGTGATATTTATTTCTAAACCGCACAAAGCATTCGAAAAGTTGGTGCGTGGGGACTCAACTGAAACTCGCTGAAAATCGTGGGGATCGAACTCGAGGCTTCTGACTTGGCAGACTTGGTCTTACCACTAGGCTATCACAGCTTCAGACTTCATGACTTCATTATTTCAACATAATAATGAAGTCACGAAAGTGCCATTTTATAAAAAAAACTCTTTCTTAAAGCGCAGAGGAATAATTCATTGTCCTGAGCCCTGATGGCTATATGACACACTGTATTATAATAATATCATGTTGTAACTTGTGGCTACTTTACACACTTCTCTTAGTGCATAATGAATTTGACGATTAGTTACGTGCCCAAAATATTGCTGCATGTCGTTAGTTCGCCAACTCTGATCTAGATGATAAACATTCTTTCTCCCAAACTTCTTTCTAATTCAACTTATAACTTTGATGGTAGGTATGGTTTTTTAATATACTATAAAAAACTGTTTTCAATGAATGTTTTTCAAAAACTCTTCGTTATGTGTCACTAGCTGTAACCACAGCTTCGCACGGGTGTAATACTGATGTATACATAATTATACACCATACTCTTGAAATATCCTACCTTTTAAAAACCGCATCAAAATTAATAGCGTAGTTTTAAAGATCACATAGGGACAGACAACGGAAAGCGACTTTTTTTTATATTATACACTGATTTCTACTATGAGAAGAATTTAGTTACAATATACGTACTCAAAAAGTCTCTTAAAAGTCGCTTTTAAGTGTCTACTTGTCTCTGTCACTATAACGTTAAATGTGGAGGCAAATTTAATAAGATTACATAGTTTCTATTTTATTTATGAATGCAGTTCAGACAAGTACACGCAAGTATAATTATAAATACAATATAAAAAGCAAAAATAAATTTGAACTGTAAACCCCAAAAAAACGAAAATAAAATTAAAATTATATTATCTACAATAAAGAATAATACTTAGAAGAATGGCAACACCGTATTCATTTAAAAATGGAACTCTCACAATATGTCTATCAATACATTAGAGATTCCTTTTTTAATTAAGCTGGCAACATTAGGAATATATAGGTTCGATTCTAAGGCAGGTATTAATATCTTCGAATCATAATTGCTTGAAGGGTAGTTGAAAATTATTTACCCATTTTACCACATATTAAAGTAATATTGTAATACGTACAACTGTTATAATATAACTTTAAAAGACAGTGGTAGTTATTACAATATAATAGGTCGGGGAAAAGTCTTTTCGCATTATAGTATGTATGAACTTGTAATAAAATGTTTCTCTCTCTAATAAAATTAGACTTTGGAAATATGTTCTTTAAAATTTTAACTTTCAATTATACCAAAACCAGCCAGATACAAATACTATTGCCAAAAAGATTTTATTACAAGTTCATACATACTATAATGCGAAAAAACTTTTTCCCCGACCTAATGTATTATAAAACTGTTCTTTTTACAATACAATATGTCATTAAATAACAGGTAATAATGAAACTGTGGGTACCATTTTCCCAACAATGGGAGAGTACTTTAAAAATCTGGGTACATTGTAGACCTGATTTTCAAATTAAACTGTATTGTAAAATATATCTTATATTTGTAACTTGAATTACAAAATACATAATTGTATTTTCAAGCACGTATTTCTTGTAAGAAATTAATAAGTTGTCAAATTAAGAAATATGACAATACTATTATCATATAGTGCTACAAGGATCTTTTGTCACATGGCCGAAATCGGAACTAATGCCGTCATATATGAAAAACCATCACTTTTGACAGACAGTTGAGTTGATTCTTGCGAATATGCACACCAACGCCCTCATGTTAATGTCATCCACGTGATAAAAGATCCTTGTAGCTTTATAACTTTGGCTTTTAAGATAGTCTGAAATTCAAGTTACGCGTGTATTACAATTAAATTTTCATATTATTTTATTATATTGTAATCAAAGCTGCTTGAAATATGTACTAAATATAAATTATATTTTCTCACTCAAACTATAAATAATAGTTATTAAATTTCAAATTATACAATAATGAAATATTTTTAGTAAATATTAAAAGAAATTCTTATTATTGACCTGATATTTTAAAACTAAATTAATATATTGGTCTTTTTCTTACATGAAACGTTGGAAAAGGACAGATATATATTAAAATTAGACAATAGGAATGATGACAGGGTACAAAAAGTAGAAATGTAATTAATCCGTTAGTTAGATAATTAAAAAAATATTGCACACGTAGTTTTTCCTTAATCTAAACAATAAAAAAAAACAAATAAAGGCTTTTAAAGATCAGGACACTCTTGTGACGTACCGCATTGGCAATTTTTATACTAAAAAGTGGCGTCACGCGTAAGTTTCAATCACTGTACTTTGGTCAATTTGTGTTTTCGGAACAAAAAAAAAACACGTCATCATTCCCCTGCCCTTATCCGAATTATTATTCGGGGTCGGCGCAGCATGTCTTCTTCCACACGTTCCTATCTGACGTCATCTCGCAAGTCACACTCTTTGCAGCCATATCATCTTTCAAACAATCCATCTATCGAAAAAATACGTATCCAATATTTTTCATTAATATAACCCTGGATTTCAAGATCAAGAAAACCACTTTTGATCTATTTTAAAGGCATTTTTTAACAAGAATATATTATCTAAATTAGTATAGATGTTATGTCTATCCTTTTCCAAAGATTAAATATAGAAAAAGACAGCAATATTTTTTTAGTCTTAAAATAAACGCCTTTTGAATGAATACTTTTAGTTTGATCGCAGATAACTTATTTAATTTGATCATATAAATAAAGTTTTGGTATTTTATATTACAATATGTAAACAAAATGTACACTGGAATATTTTTGTAACACATATTAAAATTTTGTCTTCGTCATATTTTTGTTAAATATTGAAATGTTCGAAAACAATGGTATTTTCTGTCAGAAAAATTGACTGTCTAAAATTTTTCATGATGAATAAATTGTTAATGTCACGATTTTCTATTAGAAAATATCCGTTGAAAGTGTTTTCTGGCAGAAAACATTTACGAATCTCGCTGGGATTTACAAAAACGTCATTTAGTAGATTATCAAAAGTATTTCTTTTTACAATTTGTTCTAAATTCCAAAATATTTTATTCTAGATTTTTTTTTCTAATTAATGGAAAGATTTAGGCAGTAGATATCTTAGTTAGTATTATTGTGATATTAAGAGGGTAGGATTAGCAACAAGAAATCGATTTCTTATCATATGGTTAATGTACAACCTGGTGTTTGTGTGAGTTTCTGCCGCCCGTCATGCTGGGTCCAAAGCACACTAACTTAGTTTGCACAATCATGTTTGAACTTGAACTTTTAAATACCTTAAACTTGACTTTAACACGCTCCGTTTGAGCAAACTTATGTTTGTACAAACATGCGCTCTTTTAGCCGTTTGCGCACTTTTTAGTATCTCACTAAAAAGTTAGTGCCAACTTTTAAAAACTTGTCATCTACACGTTCCGTTTGCGCAAACTTAAGTTTATACAAAAATGATTGTGCAAACGAGGTTTATGTAGTGTAGAGCTTGTTGAAACCTTTGACGTGGCAACACACCTTTCAAACATTCTCAGGTGTGCAAGTTATTTAGTGATTAAAACCACTTTGCCTAACTAGTTATATCACAATAATATTAACTAAAAGATACTTTGCTAAGACAAACAAAGTAATACGCATATATATTTATATTATTATAAAATATTTGTCTTTTCATAACAGCTTATAGAATAGTTCCATATACCACCGCGAGGAGCGGTACTGTGCTAACAAAAGTGTTTTTAATTAACGATTTTTAACTTACAAAGTATTTTCATAGCTATTTCCATCTTTTACCATCCCAACCATTTCCATTCCCACCGCTAGGCAAAAGCCAAGACCTTTGTCCAACATTAGGAATTAAATGAATTGAAGATTAAATGTAAAACCACTTTTATAAACTTAAGGCTGAAATTGTCCAGCAGTGGGATAATTTACACCTAATAATGATTGTAATGATGTCAGGGGCAAAAGCTACTTTAGAATAATTAATTAAACAAATCGTTAATTAATAACCACTTTTAGCACTTACAATAAAAGCCGTAGATCATTAAAACTAAATAGTTGGTCGATGTACTAATTAAAATAACCTGGCAACACCACGCACTTAATTTACAGCCTGGCAACACCAAGCAGTATATATTTATAACCAGACAATATATTAAAAATGTGATTTAATTGCAATCATATTAATTTTTACTAAAAATTATACACAATAATAATATTCAAAGGAATTTCAATTATTATATTACAATCGCAAATTGTAAGAAAAGAAGAAATTATTAAAAAAAAACGACTCCGTCCATTTATTTATATTTCAATAATAATTACGTTTCTACATTCGATTTTAGACACAACAAAAAAAATCTGAAAAACGGATTCGAACCTACTACCGTAACAGTAACAGACAAAACCGTTATCACCCGACACCCACGCAAAGAACCATCAAAAGAAATCGTATGAAACAACAATGGAATTTTTCTATGTGGCAACACTCAGTCTTTATGGTAGAATACCCAGTTTAATAACGCTTGCAACACCATGGCTAGGACGAAACCGCCAAAAAGGTCCCAGGTGTGGGATGATGGGGGCACTCGGCCCACATTCTGTGGTCTAACCGTCGCGGCTTGTCTCTGGGCCTCACTAATCATCTCAACCGTCTTCGTCAACCTCTCTATGGCTTGAGTTTGATCTCTCAAAGCCGTGTCTATGGCTACAAGGCTCTGTTTTAAAGTTCGTCTGAAAAAAAAAAATAAAAAAAATAGTTTAATACTAAAAGTATGATTTTGAATAAAAATTGTTATAGCTTGAAGGAAAAATATTTAAAAAAAAAAATATATTATGTTAACAGTTTACTCACGCTTATGTATCGGGATAGTCCGACTAGTTTCAGACACAACCGGAGTCCTTAATTATTTCAATTCGCGTCTGTTCATGATTAAGGACTCCGGTTGGGTCCGAAAATAGTCGGGCTACCCCGATACATACGCGTGAGTAAACCGTTAACATATAATTATGAATCAGAAAATTATAATAAAACAAAACTAAGTAACTGAATATTTAAAATAATAAATTACTAAATAACTAAATACGTAGTAAAAACTTCAAAATTTTAAACTGAGACAACAAAAACGATTAGAAATGTTACGGATATTTGAAATCAAAAACTATTTAACATCCCTAAAAAATACTTATAACTAAAATCAAAATACAACTTATAAAATATCATATATGGTCCTTGACATATTATTGTATACAGTTTCGATAACAAATAAACAAGTGTTTTCTAAACATAAATTAATATTCCTCCCCACCTATTTACAAACTAGTCGGTACATAACGCAACTAGTCATACCTATTTAAACACTACTCGGTCTATTTCAAAACTAGTCGAGACATTACGCAACTAGTCGCTCCAATAAGCACATTAGAAGACTACAGCAACCCTTCTACATAGTTTCATCAGATTAATTTACGCTCACGTAAACTGCTTGCTTCTTTGCGCCATACTATCTATTTCGACTGAACGACTGGCGGTCACGACGGCGTGTCGTGAAGATTCCGACGTCGTCTTCGTAAGGGCCAGGGCCGATCTGACCGGAGCCGA
This sequence comes from Chrysodeixis includens, assembly GCA_941860345.1. NCBI lineage: Eukaryota > Metazoa > Arthropoda > Insecta > Lepidoptera > Noctuidae > Chrysodeixis > Chrysodeixis includens. The sequence goes on along the minus strand of OW796110.1, from coordinate 9,719,634 downwards.
CGTTTTAGACGGGACCGGGTGTATTTTGGCTGTCGTTGAAGGTGATTTGACTGCGACAGAGGCGGATTTTGCAGGGAGAAGTGGATTTTCGGTGTCCTGGGACAAGTCTTCGGGAACTTCGGTCGCGCTGGAAATTGGGGTTTTAGGATAAAGGGAGTAAGGATAGGGGGTACTACCTCCGTGATAAGGAATGGGTCTTATTCGCGATATTTCTTCGGTGATAACGATACATACATACATACATAAACGTCACGCCTCTTTCCCTTGGGGGTAGGCAGAGATCACATCTTTCCATTTGCTACGATCCTGGCATACCACTTTAGCTTCATCCACACGTGATAACGAACGAGTCTTTTTTGCGATATAATTCGATATTTCTTTTCACCCGACGTTTCGCGATTATCAACATCGTTATCATCTCCAGAAAGTGTCATTGTCGCACATACTCATCATTCCCCTGCCCTTATCCCAATTATTATTGTTTGGGGTCGGCGCAACACGTCTTCTAGACGTGTTGCTTAAAGTTTTGGCTATGGTTTTATAGTCGGCCGCCTGCCTGACACTAACCCTCTTTGGGAATGCGATTGTTGGTTGTTTACCCGCCACCATTCGGGTGACCCCAATGCTTGGTACAGTGCACTGGGTCTTAAGGTCCATTAGTCGCCTTTTACGACACCCAGTGGAGGATATGGGGTTGTGCTATTCTTTATATCCGGACACCACACGGATATCCGGACACCACACGGATACGTGCTAATATGCGAAAAGACTTTTTCCCCGACCTATATTGGTATACTTACGAGGTAGTCTTCGATCGTCTTGCTATATCGTCGTGGCTATCCGAGTCGGACATTCGTCGGGAGAGCTCGCGTCGAGGCTCGACAACTGGCTTGACTGACGATCCTTCGCGTAACGATTTCAATACGAATTCATCTTCGTATTCAATTATCTCATCTTCTTGCCACGGGCTAAGGATAAAAAATTATGAGTTAAATATTTTTTTAGAAGTAGAGCAATAGTTTAAGAGATATATAACGGTTTACTTTAGCGTATTTATCTATCCGGTCTAGATAGTAGTAGTAGTAGTACTAATACTAGTAGTAGTAGAAACTAGTCAGGCTATCCCGATAAATACGCGTGAGTAAACCGTTATACAGTGTGTATATTTGAACGGACGGACTTATTCAAACCACCAATAGTTTATGCATAGACTTCACCAATAAACGTATAAACAATAAAAAAAACCCTGATTAATGACGAACAAAATCGTTCCAAAAAAGTCCTAATAACTTCGCAACGTATTAACACCCTCGCGCTTATCGACCATATGCGCGGTCAATGACCGACGCCGACGTAGGTATGAATGCATTTCACTGCGCGGCACTCGTCGTCGACATCACAAGGGGCGCGGGGGGGCTTGCGCGCTCGCTGCCTTAGCGGCGGCAAGTGTTTGGCGCGTGATATTAGGCATTTTGCGCTCTGTGTTTATAAATACTGTATTTTATCGGATAGTTATATGAAAAATTAAGGTCATAGTTTTTTTACATATTTGGGACGAGAATCGAATACTGACCACCCTCCTTCAATAAGTCCGTCTTTCAAATATACATGCTGTATATCTCTTAAATATGAATCATTCTCACGAAAGTTATTATAAAAATACAGCAATAGTCTAAGCAAAAAGGATAGATAGATAGAATATTTTTTATTGCACACCACATGAGAAACAGATTTGACAAAAGTAAAAGTAACATGGTGCCACAATGGGCGGTCTTATCGCTAAGAGCGATCTCTTACAGACAACCTTGGGATGGACTTGGTACTGAAGGAGTAACATTTGAACAGGTAGTCCACAAAGAAAGATAATTATTGATAATTATCTGATGATAATTTTTCGTTAAAATCGGTTATGGAAAACAGTGAGGAAAATGCATTTGAGAGTTATTCAAGAGTGTGTTGCCACGTCAAAGGCCTATGGTCTTACCCCTGGTTTCTCAAACGCTGATCAACACAAAAGAAAGATCGTCAGTCGAATCTCGTGTCAAGCTCTGTGATTGGTTGTAAGTTTTATGGTCAACCAATCACAGTCGTGATCAGTTGACTTGACAGCAGATTCTATTGATCAGCCTTCCAGAAACATGGGGTTAGGGTAATTTAATTATTGTGCCGCGGAGGTTCCACAAACATTTAATCACCACACACAAATCAGTGTTCTGCGCGGGGATCGAACCCTTGCTACATATTGTAATTGGCATGGTGACCTATACCACTCGGCTATCCGTGCAGTCGATTTAAACAGCATAGAACGCGCATAACACCCAAGCAAAGCTGGGGCGAAACGCTAGAACATAAACGATTAGGAAAATAACACCCCGAGAATGAACATGTAAACTTACTTAGCATTTAAATGGTTGTAAACCCATCCTTGGTCGATGACACCTGGAAGCATAAATAAATAAATTAAGTTACATTTCAAATATTGGAATATTAAATCGTCCGCAGTGAGTTAGTGGAGAACGCTTAAACCTTTTAAAATAAACGCCTTTTGGATGAATACTTTTTAGTTTTACTTTTACCTTCTCTTTATAGAAAGAAAGAAAATACATTTTATTACGTAATTGAAGACGTATAAATATGTAACATTACACTGTGAGAATAAATCATGAAAAAACAATAAGATGAGGGGGTAAAATGAGTCACAACCACGCAATCCGGCTTTCGCTCAGCATGATGCTGCGACCCCATTCGAGATAAAGTCCCAGGGCTGATTTTTAGCAATAGCCATATACATACATACATACATAAACGTGACGCCTCTTTCCCTTGGGGGTAGGCAGAGATCACATCTTTCCATTTGCTACGATCTAAAGTGGTATGCCAGACCACTTTAGCTTCATCTACACTCATCAATCGTTTCATACACGCCCGTCGGTTTAGAGTACTCCTGACCTGACCCTTTTTTAGAACTTTCCCTACTTGGTCATGGAACGAATAACCATATAGCGATATAGATAGATAGATACGGGGGAGGGCTTTGCCCAGCAATGGGCTACCTTACCTATATTGTAACGGACTTTGCCCAGCAGTGGGCTACCTTCCCTATATTGTAACAGGCTTTGCCCAGCAGTGGGCTACCTTCCCTATATTGCAAGGGTCTTTTGCCCAGCAGTGGGCTACCTTCCCTATATTGCAAGGGGATTTGCCCAGCAGTGGGCTACATTCCCTATATTGTAAGTAGGTTTGCCCAGCAGTGGGCTACTCACCCTCGGGCGGGTTGGGGTGTAAGTTCTTGTGGAAGAAGCGCGGCCCCCACGGCGCCACCATGTTGCGCGCGCGCGCTCGCTGCGCCTCTTCTATTATTGTCTTTTGCTCTGTTGCTGTCTTTGCCCAGTAGTGGGCTACCTTCCCTATATTGTAAGTAGGTTTGCCCAGCAGTGGGCTACTCACCCTCGGGGCGGGTTGGGATGTAAGTTCTTGTGGAAGAAGCGCGGCACCCACGGCGCCACCATGTTGCGCGCGCGCGCTCGCTGCGCCTCTTCTATTATTGTCTTTTGCTCTGTTGCTGTCTTTTGCTCTGTTGCTGTCTTTGCCCAGTAGTGGGCTACCTTCCCTATATTGTAAGTAGGTTTGCCCAGCAGTGGGCTACTCACCCTCGGGCGGGTTGGGATGTAAGTTCTTGTGGAAGAAGCGCGGCACCCACGGCGCCACCATGTTGCGCGCGCGCGCTCGCTGCGCCTCTTCTATTATTGTCTTTTGCTCTGTTGCTGTCTTTGCCCAGCAGTGGGCTACCTTCCCTATATTGTAACAGGTTTTGCCCAGCAGTGGGCTACTCACCCTCGGGCGGGTTGGGATGTAAGTTCTTGTGGAAGAAGCGCGGCACCCACGGCGCCACCATGTTGCGCGCGCGCGCTCGCTGCGCCTCTTCTATTATTGTCTTTTGCTCTGTTGCTGTCTTTTGCTCTGTTGCTGTCTTTGCCCAGTAGTGGGCTACCTTCCCTATATTGTAAGTAGGTTTGCCCAGCAGTGGGCTACTCACCCTCGGGCGGGTTGGGATGTAAGTTCTTGTGGAAGAAGCGCGGCACCCACGGCGCCACCATGTTGCGCGCGCGCGCTCGCTGCGCCTCTTCTATTATTGTCTTTTGCTCTGTGGCTGCTATCTGTTAATACATAATATATGAATGAATACTGTTTATTGTACAGCTATGAAAAGGAAATTATATTCAGTTCGACTCACGACCGCCGCGTCAGCTCATGATTAAGGCCTCCGGTTGTGTCCGAAACTAGTCCCGCTATCCCGATACATACGCGTGAGTAAACCGTAATAAATTTCTCTTAAAATTATATTCAGTAAGTACAGTATAAAGTTAACTTAATTCGTATTTGAAATATTTGTCTATAAAAAAGGCTGTGCATGTCGCAGTCGCATTGACGTGTGAAGGGTCTGGGCTATAAATCCGGTGTTTTCACTCGTTTCATGTAAATGACGTAAACTTTAATTAGTTTTTATGAAAAAATATGCAATAGCAATTTGCAATTGCTGCAAATGACTGAAAAATACAGATTTGTATTTGCCGATAATCCGAATGATTAACGGTATTTTAATTAGTTTATTTAGATGATATATGATCTTCCAATGTCGGTGATTGTTACAATACTCCTCCGAAACGACTCGACTGTTTTTTTTTAATCTACAAACATTAGTAGATTTGATAACTGACCAACATTATTTTTTTAACCCCAATTAAATTGTTTTTTCTTGTACGAAATCCCTAGCAACAGCTTGTATGCTAAAATTGACTGAAATAATTAAAATAAATGGCGACAGCTAATCAGTTATTACAAACTACACAACAAACCGCTGTAATATGTATATACACACTCTCTAATAACACTACTGACCTGATCATCATTCTGTATAGCCTCGGACACTTTGATCCACAGCTTCTGCGACTCGTAGTCATGTTGCTTGTCTATGTCCATGAGGAACCGCGATAACCTGTGCTCTTTGAGGGTCGCCACGTCTAGCAGATTCGTTTCTTCCTGTGGGGGAAAGAAAAAAATATAATATGGTTTTCTTCTTTTTCGTTTCGTATGGTTGAATTTACAAACAGGTGTCAAAGTTTAAGCCGCCAGTAGGCCTCTGACATGTTGGTCTAGTGGTTACTGCTATACCGTTCAAACCCAGGAAAAATTAACAAATATTTGTGTGATGAGCACGTTCATTTGTTCTGTGTCTGGGTGTAATTTATCTATATTATGATGTATTTAGAAATATTGGAAGTAAACATGTATGTTGATCTGTTGTCTAGTACTCATAGCGAAAGTTATTCTCGTATACTTAACTTGAGACTCCATGGCGTTAAGCAAATGTTGAGGAATATTTATTATTATTATTTATTAGTATTTTTTGTTCTATTTTGTTCTAACAAGCTGGATTTGTTTGTTTATTCTAAGTGACAGGTCTGTTTTTATTCATTGTCATTATTACCAATCTATTCTGTACAGCCCTACAGGAATCTTTCAGCACGCGGCCGAAATCGTAACTAATGCTGTCATATATGAAAAACCATCACTTTTGACAGACAGTTGAGTTGATGCTTGCGAATGCACACCAACGCCCTCATGTTAATGTCATCCACGTGCCAAAAGATCCTTGTAGGTGTATAATGTATACTTACAGCGGTCCTTTTATCTTTGATATCGATCTTGCCGTCCCAATAGCCGTCTATAGTCGCCATCGTATCTTTGCCTTTCTTAATTCTGCCGGAAATGGCATTCGTCTGGTCTGAACTGCCAAGGAATGACTGGAATATAAGAGAGAAAATAAATAAATATTCATACTAATTATAATAAATTGAAAAGTGTCTGTTTGCTAGTCCGTCTTTCACGACAACATGGAGCGATAGATAATTGTTGACATGATATTTTATTGGATTGAATTGAGATTGAAGGAAGGGAAGAAGCCTTTTTTAAATATTATATAGCACTACATGTGCTATACACCGTGACTTTTAGGTCGTTTTAAAAAAGCAGCCCAGTTCATGTATCCAATGACTAGTAAACGTTTATAATAAAAAAATATGTTTTTTTTAAGATTTGAATGAATAAAAATATTATTCATTATTATGACACAAGGCAGTTTTACGAACACTCTGTAGTGAGCGCGGTCCGAACCTTGTGCCAAAGGGGCCGCGCGGGCGGCGCGGCGGCGTCTTATCACAGGTCATTCACCTTAGCGTAAAACAGCTGTCTTACTATTGCAATCATAATGTTCGCAGTAAGTATGTAGCATGTATCTTCAACAGTTTGATACGTAAACATTTTTAACAGGATGTTTCATATTTCCAATGTATTATTTATTTTTTTCATGCATATTATTTTAATTAATGATAAAAAAATTATATTCGCGCCTAGAGGTATTTTATGACGGATACATTGTGTGGACGACTTTTTTAAAACGACCTAAAAATCACGGTGTATAATTTAAAAAAAAGGTTTCGCACGGGTGTTGGGTCTAGCACTTATTGACAGTTGTCACTTGTCGTAAAATATATGGCTGATAGGACAGGTCCCCTCGGCACGCACTCCCTCTTCGCACTTCTTGTAACAATTTTAATTTAAGTATGTACCCGCGTCGCTAACACATATGTTATACATATAAACTTTTTTCTTGAAACATTTTATCAATAAAAAAATCGCATCAGAATCCATTGGGTAGTTTTATTTTAACCGACTCCCGCACTAAGGAATTTAATCCTTGTATCGCGGGGGTTTCACAGACATTCAATTCACATGCACAGACACTCAGAACAAGCATTTGTGGATTGTCGTACGCGGGGATCGAGCCCGCGTCACGTCGCGTACAGTGGTAATTGGCGTGGTGACCTATACCACTCGGCTATCCGTGCTGTTAGTCAGTTACAAGATCTAAGCATACATAGGGACAGACAACGGGAAACGAATTTGTTTCATGTTGATACCACTGCTTAGATAAAAATAAAAAATATACGTACAAATTCTGTTGATACCTTTGTATAGTCAGCCCAATTTTTCTTGCAGGTAAATCTTTCTTGATGAAAATGTTTCATTTTGTTTTACAGAAACTATAATTAATCACATTGTATATTATAAAACAAGAGAAGTAACAATGCAAGATAGTAAACATAAAATAATAAATGTATGAGAGGACGTTACAGATATACAATTTCGGATAGAGTTTCGGATACGGAAACATGAAAATTGTTATACCGGTTTCGGTTATGGTGACGAATATAAAGTTATTTCGGATTGTCCGATTGTTTCGGTCATCAATTCACAATTATAAAAATTGGTCTTTCGTTTAGGATATTAGACTTCAAAAGAATGTCAGAAATATAGAGCAGCTTGCGTGATGGCTCCACCATCACGAACCTATCACAACATTTTCTATTGAATCCTTCGCCCACATTCGAAACTATCCGAAACATTTTCATCGGATTCGTTTACGAATAAGAAAATCTTTTTATTTCGGATATCCGAAAGTTTCGGTTACGGATACGTAGCTGCATAACATCCCTGATATATAATTAATTACCAAAGCACTTATGACGATATCTTAATTAACAAACGAATAAATTAATTGCTATTTAATATCCAACATCACTACATAGTATAAAACAAAGTCTTGTTTATTTTTATTTTATTTTTTCTTTTTGAATGTATAATTTTGTTTTTTGTTTCTTTTTTGTTATTAGTGTAAGTGGTTAGCCGTACTGATAAAAATAAATAAATAAAGTCGCTTTCCGCTATCTGTCCTTATGCATGCTTATACCTTGTAAAATATAGCTTGATACCTGTGACATTACCGAACGTTTTATGAAGACAGCTTCACTCCAAATTTTATTTTTAAAAGTTCAAATTTTATAACATAAATACAACGTTTATGTATAAAAATAAAACACATTTTTTAAAACAATCACGTAATTATAAAGATACCAGCAAAAAAAAGAGTAATTTAAATAATATTTAATTCTTCTTAAATATGTTTTGGTTATTAGCTTACTCTATAAATGCAATTTTGAAGAGCTATAGTGACTGTAACTAACTGACAGTCGAATATCGATAAAATTGTAGTATGAAAATTATAATATAATAATAAAAAATGGCAAAATAAATCAATAGTGGGGAATTATTTTAAAGAAAACATTTATTTTCACCTTATTATGACTTAAACTTCCATCTTTAATTCTTTATTCATTCTTTATTTCAATGTCACAACGATGAAATTTTTTATAAAACTCGTTACGTCACAGATATCGATAAAATACAAAAGACGCCCCCATCCCAGTCCGCCCCCACGTGATGTCATTCTGACAAACGTCACAGGTATCAAGCTATATTTTACAAGGTATAGATCTTTGAATCTACGCAATGGATTTTGCTGCGGTTTTAAATAGATTTCTGGAGGGCTGATCAATTGAATCTGGCGTCAAATCAACTGATCACGACTGTGATTGGTTGACCATAAAACTCAGAGCTTAACATGAGATTCGACTGAAGATTAACAATTTTCTGAGTTGATCAGCGTTTGAGAAATCAGGTAAGGAGCACTTTTCAAAGATCAAAATACAAAAAAACAGCACCCATCGCCCTCCCTTCACCCACAACTGGGCAAAGGCCTCCCTCAGGTCCTACCACGATTCTTTATCTTTCGCCATTTCGAACCAGTCTTTCAACTAACAATAGAATAGAATAGACGTTTATTGCTTCCAATATTACAGCTAGTACATACATAAACTCTATAATACCAATATAATAATATAGCAATGCAGGAAACGCGCCAGATAGACTAATATTTAAGGTCTATAAAAAATTGATAAAATTCTCACCCGTAGCTTAAATTCCACGTCAGCCGTATAGCCTGTCTCTGCACACATTACATGTACCTGTAATTAAATATTTAAAGGTTCTTAACATTAAAAGGATATAAAATATATCCTACTACTAATATGTCCGGACCTACGAGTATTTCGGCCACGGCGGCTAGTGTTACTATGACACCAGCCAGCGAAGACCATATTATAGTGCACAAGCGTATGCTAACACTGCTAACACAGGTGCACTCTCTGTTCCTTTACTCTCATAGCGCGATGGGACGGTAATCCGACACGACCGGAGAGAGATCACAAGTTCAAAACACATTTTTACGTGCAGTTTAATAGTAGGATATCTGAAGCTGTGATAGCCTAGTGGTAAGACCGCAAGACTGCTAAGTCAAAGGTCTCAAGATTAACCTCCACAGCACAAAACGAATTTTCGAATATTGTGTGCGTTATGGAAAGATGTGATCTCTGCCTACCCCCAAGGGAAAGAGGCGTGACGTTTATGTATGTTTGTATGTGCGTTATATAAATAAATATCACAACTTCCGTATTTCTTTAGGCACTCAAAAATTTACTCCTGCTTGTAATCTCTCTCCGGTCTCATCAGATTGCCGTCCCATCGCGCTATGAGAGTAAAGGAACAGAGAGTGCACCTGTGTTAGCACACGCTTGTGCACTATAACATGTCCCGCGTGTCATAGTAACACTAGCCGCCGTGACCGACATCTGTCCAGACATTACTAGCCTCACTCACTTTGCCTCCTGAAAAAGCATGTTTATGGTAGAATAAAGGCTATTTTTATTTTATATTTTATTTTATTACCTTGCCTCCTAGCTCCATACTTAGTGTACCGATGACTATACCCTTGCAATGCGCGTAGGGCGCGGTCGTGACGTATGTCTCGCCCCAGTTTAACAAGTGAACCCGGGCGCAACCCTCTAGTATCGCTGATGTTGAGTTACCTGATAGGAAGATAGATAGAATATTATTTATTGTAGATGACATGAGAAATAGAGTTGATATATGTAGAAGTTAGATGGTGCTACAATGGGCGGTGTTACCTTTAAAAGCAATCTCTTAGAATACAGACAATTAAACTTGGAAGCAACTTGAAAAAAAGTAAAATCTATTTCTGTAAATAATATTACAGTAGATCAAATGTTTCGCTAAGATAAAACATAGCACGGAAAAATTTGTTATTTTGACTGAATGAGCAAGTAATCACCATTTTTTTATAATAACTTTTGTGAGGATGATTCATGCTTAAACGATATAACGGTTTACTCACGCGTATTTATCGGGATAGCGGGACTAGTTTCGGACACAACCAGAGTCCTTAATCATGAGCGAGCGAGTCGAACTAGTCGGGCTATCCCGATACATACACGTGAGTAAACCGTTATATCATTTACGAATCAACATTTTGGAGAGAATATACCTCCCAAATCGTCCATACGTCACCAAATAGAAATCTGATGATGAGAACTTAGGAAAAATCGAGGAGATACTTCAAATTTTAACAAATCCTTTTTTTTTATGTACACACAATTAACAAAAACAAAACAAATGATATATTTAAAAACAATAGGTACAAAGGTACTGTTTATTTCTCAAGAAATTTCTGCCAGCAGACCTACGACAGGAGAAAACACGACGAAACATATACACATTGTGTAATAACTAATGGATGTATAACATTGAATCTTTTTATTTTCTAGTAAGTTAACAGTTCTTACCGTAGAATTTGGATCTCGCTAGTAGACTGCCCTCTATGACGAAGCCGTCTTTCCTGTTCGATATGTAGAACGCCGACACTGGGGGGTGGTGGGAGACCTGAACAACAGTACATAGAGTTAAATGTGATATAATATTAACACGCATTCTTATACATGTCCAAAAAAAATGGTTGGAAGGAAATGTCCAATTCATGAAAACTCGATTATTTTTTTATCTCCCGCTAAGCTATCTAACACACACCCTTGAAAATTTCTCAGGCATGCTAGTTTCGTCACGATGTTTTCCTTCACCGATTTTAGCACGCGATACTATGGTTTAAGACATTTATTTCTCAAAAAGAATACAATTCACTTACATGAGAAATACAAGCAAATCTTTAAACTAAATATAATAATTACGAAGCATGTATGTAAAACTAACTTCGTAATAAGCACATAAATTCGAAAAGATATTAGTGCGTGCCGAGATTTGAACCTACGTACTCACGAACCTACGAATTCATGTGCGTATTACATGTGCATATCTTTTACTTAAAAGAAGGTCTCTACGTAAGATAAACTGTAAAAGTTGTACAAATTTCTGCAACAAACCTTTTTTTTTGTACTCTTATCAGTCCAACGGTCATACCACTAGGCTGTCATAGTATTTTTATAGCTGTTTATATCACTTACCTGCTCAGCTACATAGTAAGTATATGAATCGGCGCTATGCTGCCAGCAGCAGCGGAACACCTCGCCCAGCACGGGGTTGTAGGGCTTCTTCAAGCCCTTCGGCTTGCGGTACAGCCCCGACAGGTACCAGCGTAGGACCCCTATGAACCTCTGGTACGAGTCCTCTTCTGATTGCGCTCTGAAAAGAACGAAAAATATTTATTAGGTCATCATCATCATCATCATCATCAGTGATTTAATTGAAATAATTTATGAACTATAAATATGAGTATTTGAAACTTGTTTTTAAACCTTAAAAGTACAAAAGACGAGTGCAAAACTCCAAAATCTCAAGAACTTGGAGTATAAGCTCAAACATAAACCTTAAAATAAGCGCTATACATTTCTGTAACTTAAAATTTTTCTTTCTAGTAAAATCTACTTTCAAATTTGAATCTAAAACTCAGAAACATACGGTCCTAATTTCTTTACCATAATTCTCAAGATAATATTTTAAAACAACATTCAAATATAAACTTTAAACCCAGCTACTTAATCTCCAATATCGACAATTTATTGCCCTTAATACCTACTCAATTTTAAACCTTAAGCCCAATTGCATGTCGTCAAAAAATCACTAACATTCTCAACTAGAAGACCACATTCAAATATGAACCTTAAGTCTAGTGTCTTACAGCCTAAAATTCTTTACCACAATTTACAATAAAACTACACACAAATTTCGACTCTAACCCCACAGCTACAAGGTGGAATACACACTGCACCAGCAGATCGGCATGATAGTAGTTATCGGACAGCTTGTCCAGGAACGAGCGCGGCTCCAGGATGAACGTCGGGAGCACCACCTTGCTGAGGTCCATGCCGGGACGGACTTATAGCTCAATGGTCACTAATCTAACTCAAATATGAACTCTAATTCCGTCGTCATACGGTTCAAATTCCACTAATTTTGTAACGTAAAAATCTACATACAAATCTCAACCTTACAATAAAACAGATACGGTTCAAATTCCACTAATTTAGTAGCTTAAAAATCTACATTCAAATGTCAACTTTAAAATAAGCCACATAGTGTCTAATATCGCCAATTTATCACTTACCACATTCAAATATGAACTCTAAACGCAGTAGCATAGAGTCCAAAATTCCTTACCACATTCCAACATAATTCTATTAAACGACACACAAATTTCAACCTTAAACCCATAGCAACAAGGTGGGATACTCACTGCACCAGCAGATCGGCATGATAGTAGTTATCGGACAGCTTGTCCAGGAACGAGCGCGGCTCCAGGATGAACGTCGGGAGCACCACCTTGCTTAGGTCCATGCCGGGACGGACCTGCTTGAGTAGGAACCATAGGAGAGACTTGTTCTCTTCTGCCACTTCTTCTACTAGCTCGCCAGCCTGAAAAGAAGAGTTGGGACGGTTGAGAAGATTTGTTGTTTGTGTGTTACGTTGTGTGTATAGGTTCTTAAAAGTACGTAATGGATTTTGAAGCGGATATTTTTTTAATCAAATATTTGAAACTACATTTTTGACCTTAAGAGTATCAAAAACGAGTACAAAACTCCAAAATCTCACGTATTTCGACAACTTGAAATATATTATATTCAAAAATGAATCCTGCACGAAAATCTAAATCTATTTTTTTTTTGTATCCCAGTGGAAATCTTCGTGGACTGCCCTCGTCAGGGGGTTGTCGTCCTCGTGAGGGAGTGTGCCGGACTGTTACCGGCTAAACCACTGGATCGTCCTCATCTGCCTATGGCCGGGGGTACGGAGTTCGCTTTTGCATTCACCGCGCCCCCGGCAAACGAAAATCTAAGCCCTAAATTACGAATAGGTTTATATCTACACTAATATTATAAAGAGGAAAACTTTGTTTGTTTGTAATGAATAGGCTTAAAAACTACTGGACCGATTTTAAAAATTCTTTCACCATATGAAAGCTACATTATCCACGAGTAACATAGACTATATTTTATTTTGGAAAAAAATAGGGTTCCGTAAGATATTTGGATTTTTCGTCATAAATAAAATGATAGTTTTCATATTATTTTTGTCAGCGAAACGAAGTTTGCAGGGACAGCTAGTGTATAGTAAAACTAGTTATGGTAACTAGTTAATACATAATGTAGTACTCACCACGCCAATATCGACATTGAGATCCTCAACATAGCTGGTCTCGATCCGTGCGATGATGTCTTGTTTCTTTAGGTCCTGCTGCCGGTCCGGCATTCCGTTACGGGACGCGTCGCTTTCCGAATCGGACGCGGCGCCGGCTAGCTCTGTGTGGAGAGGGGCAAGTGCGTCAGTTAGCAACTACTTGTAGTGTAGCAAGATATGTGTTGATAAGCTATAAGGTGGGATAGCTTAGCTTCTAGCAGAATTTGTCAGCGAATTAATGGACAAGTCTAGCCTAAAAGTTTACCGGCCTACCACACAAATCGATCGGAGCAACGGTTATAAGGTGAGATAGTTTAGCTTCTAGCAATATTTGTCAAGGAATTAAAGGACACTTCTGGCTTAAAGGTTTACCGACCTACCATATAGATCGAACGATAGTCGATACATGGTAAATGTGGATTAGTATAGCAGATTTAATGGACACTTCTAGCCTAAAGGTGTACCGGCCTACCATACCAATTGAGCGATCGTCAATCGATGGTAGAATGGATTGGTCGATGTCGATCGATACGAGTCGTCGGGACATTTTCGATCGACCGGCAAAAAATATTTTTTTTTTTTTGATACTTTCATGATATTTTACCTACCTTTTTGACACAATTTTGATTACTTTATATTATTAACATTTCTGAACTGATTTTGTATGCTTATTGGCGAGACATGGTTTGCACATTAATATATTGAAAATCACCTGTAATCACCTATGTTCACAAAATGAATAAATGAATTTGAATTTGAATTCGATCGATTGGTTAGTCGACCGGTATCAGTCGATCAAATTAAGCTACTACACCAATCGATTAACGTCGATCGATTGGTGTGGTAACACCCTAAATGGTGCATTCTGCTGCAGAAGAAAACACACACAAAGAGTATTTTTCTATGCTTTAAGGTAGAATACAGCGTACTAGACTCTCTAGCTAGATACCATCGCAATAAACAGTTTTTTTTATCCTTTTTATTATTAGGGCTAAATAATAAACAGTTTTGCTACATAGATTAGGCCTTGGTGGGAATAAAATCCACGACTTACGGTATAGCAGTCAGAGCCACTAACCCCTAGACTAAGAGGTAGTCAAAATTTCAAACACACATTTTGTACTTTAAATTCAGTGTTAAATAATACTAGCAAAAAGGGAATACAGAAGAGTGAAATCATAGCAAGAAAATCCATAAAATGGCGACATATTAAAATTAAATTAGTTCTTTACCAGGTAAAGAGTATTTAACAAGAAAAAGGAAATGATATGGGCTAGAGTTTAAGCCGTCCGAAGTTCTCTGTCAAGAGTTCAAAAAGACCAGCGCAGAATTTGATCCTACATACTTCAACTTGGTAACATAACGGTCTTACCAGGTTTGTCACTGATACAACTGGTTCTTAAAGAAATTAAATAAGGATTAAAACCATAATAGAACAATAATTATTCCGAGACTTTCACACAACGCCATCTAGTCTCAAACTAAGCAAAGTAAGTATTCCGAGTACTAGACAACTGATAAACATTCTTATACATTTCTAAACACATACATATTATAAATAAATCACCTCAAGACACAACAAATAATCGTGTTCATCACACAAACATTTGTAGTTGGGGATCGAACCCACGACCTTTTGTTGACCAGTCAGGACCACTAACCACTAGACCAACATTCTCATATTATAAAAAACCAACCTTCATTCGAAACAAACACTTCTTTGCTCTCTGTCTTTTCCAAGCACATTTTGTACCCATAGTTATCAACTTTCGTAAAATCTGACAAGATGGCGGAATCTACCGAATACTTCCGATTGAACCCGAAGATGTTGCCATTGCCCGGTTCAGATAATTGTCTGGATATTTTCTTCTTCTTTAATATATTAAAAATACTCGAACGTCTTCTTTCAGTTTTATCTTTCATTTTCGCTGTCAGTATAATGTCCGATTCGAATTCCATTTTCATTTTTGGTTTTTCAATTGTCAATCATTCTGTTTCGCATATAAAGTTGAAATTCGTTTGCGTTTATCTTTGTAATTTGTAGTTCAATTTTAAATCATAACTTCTTTGTTTTAAAGATGAAATTTCCTTGCGTCTGTATTTATTATTTGTACTTCAATTTTCAATTTATTCTTCTTTGGTTTAAGGTCCAAATTCGCATGGTCCTATTTCATTTTTGTTTTTAGCAATGAGACCTTAACGTCCTTGATTTAAGGTTTAAAATCGCTTGCATTTTTAAGTTATATATCACTGCGTCGACTCATACTGCTATAAGCTCGAATTTCACTTGCATTTCACATAATCACTTTTCCTTTATACAGTTTTACACTTATTTCGTTGACTTAAGGTTCAAATTCATTTGTACTTTCGATATCACAGTTTGAATACAATTTTGGCACTTATTTGTTTTATTAATATTTATATAACGATATCAAATTGTCCTCTGTTTCATGTAAAATTAGTATTTGTGCTGATTTTGCTTTTTTATGTTTGAGTTGGTTCTTAACGTATTTGCTATGGAGATAGCGGATATATTATCTAATACAATGTCATAGTCTTATACCGAGAAAGATATTGTAATAGCATAATATCTGAGTATTAATTAAATAACTCTTGTCATGCAAGACATACAAGTTTAAATTATACATATATACCTAATATATAAAAATCAATTGCTGTTCGTTAGTCTCGCTAAAACTCGAGAACGGCTAAACGGATTTATCTCATCTTGGTCTTGAATTGTTCGTAGACCTAGGGAAGGTTAGAAAAAGTCGAATAAACCCTAAAAACAGCCCTTTTCTTTTTCCTATACAAAAGGTTAGGTCTTTTATTTACCGTTGGGGCAGTACGAAGTCTGCCGTGTCAGCTAGTACCTAATATATTAGCAATGAACTACAACACGATACGATGAAGAAAATTAAACTCTCGTACAATGACCTCGGCTGCTGAATATGTAAAGCGACTGTCGCGTTTAGCCAGAAGTCACAAGTTCGAGTCCTGTCTGAAGTTTACATTGTTTCATCGCAAACGGCTGAAGAAATTTTTATGAAATTTGGCATGAATTTAGATGACCGTCTGGATTAACACATAGGCTACTTTATAATATAAACGACTGCTTCAAAGGGCGGTAATGTTTTTGCAGCTATAATCGATATTGGAGCGGATGAAGTTAGGTTAGTTTTATATAAAAATCACGTCACTGTTGCCGCGTCTACCTACGATTATTGTCTCCTATTGGTTCGAAACCAGATACATATAGTGACGTATATGTGTGAGAAAACCTTGTAATTATAATAACAATTGCTCTATTTTCGTTCAGCGTCCTGTTTAAACTATTAATGCATTATACATATATGAAAAGATCTTATCAATTCGACTAGTATTTGAATAGAGTACCGCTTTTAAACTCACTCTTTAACCTTTGCTTTGCATAGATTAAAATCTAAATAAGTATGTTTCTAGTATTTAAACTGTGGTCTCGTAAAAACGCCGATGATTGCTTACTATTACTATTAGCATAGTACAAATACATGCATTAGTTTAATTCGGCCGTTTCTAAAAAATATTCAAATAAAATCAAAAGGTTTTTATTTCGAATAGGCATATTTAGAAATGCCATTCTTATGAAGAAGAACACACCGTTTGTTCGTCACTGCGACATGCTCGCGACTGTATCATGCTACGATCCGATAGGATAGGCATAACTCGCGGTACATCCGTTTAAATGAAGACATCATACTGTATATTATTATTATACTGTGGTTGAACTAACTAACGCTGCTTACAAGTAACTTAGTCATAAACTATAATGAGGTATAATAATCGTTATGTCAATATAATCAGATAAATAGATACACTGTCTAGTATTATAGTTATCTAGTCTAGGTAATGATAATTGGTCTAGAAATATAGAATACTAGCTTTTGCCCGCGGCTTCGCACGCGTTAAGAAGTATTATTGTTTAGCAAGTTAGTGTAAAAAATTAGGGCCTACAAAACTTCCTTGTACACAATATTCTTAACTAATTTGTCATTTGGCGCTAAACCTATCAAGCTACTGGGAGAACTTACTCGTGAGCAAGCAACATAGAACTGCCCATGAGAGAAGCAATGTTTTCTCAAGTCAATATCCGCAAATTTGAGAGTTTGCCCCTGAGACTTGTTTATAGTCATGGCTAGTCAAAAATCTAAGAAGATTTCTACAAACATCCCCTATTCCTTATGTGTGGAATTTATCAAAATCTTTCTTAGCGGATACCTACGTCATAACATCTACCTGCGTGCCAAATTTCAGCCCGATCCGTCCAGAAGTTTGGGCTGTGCGTTAATGCATTAATTTCGATCGAATTTGATTACCATAAAAACGGTTCTAGTGAGTTAATCTTAAAAGATAGACATATACTGTCGCGGACATTTTTTTAGATCATTTCAATAGAAATAATTCTTACATACATATATTGTGTGTATCTTGAACCGTTTCGCAGAGCACGCAACGGAAGCCCTCAAGGATGAACAATTTTCCCCGTTTTTTTTCACATTTTCCATTATTTCTTCGCTCCTAATAGTTGCAACGTTATATTATGTAGCCTAAAGCCTTCCTCGATAAATGGTCTATTCAACACAAAAAGATTTTTTCGATTCGAACCAGTAGTTCCTGAGATTAGCGCGTTCAAACAAACAAACAAACAAACATACAAACAAACAAACTCTTCAGCTTTATAATATTAGTATAGACAAGGTGTTACCACAGTATAAATATATATAGTAGTTTAACTCGAATTTTAGACAGCAAACGGGTCTCATTGACGAGGTAATTCGATATTTATTTTCTCCCGATGACGTTTCGGCCGAATTGCACCGACCGTGTTCATAGGTGGACTAATGACAAAAGAAATATTGAATTACATCGCGAGTAAGACCCGTTTGTTGTCTAAAATATGTGTACAAGTCGCGAAAGTTTAAAAACATTTCGTTTAACTCGGTTTCTAAAAAACAAATACCTACAGCCGCGCAGTACGTAACAGCGATAGGGCTGCCCACCTACAGCATTTTAATTACATCAACAACAAACTATCCGTTCGTCACTGCGACACGCTCGCGACTGTATCATGCCACGATCCGATAGCGTAGACATAACTCGCGTTGTGCCCGTTTGTACGAAGACTTCATACTGTTAATACTATTATACTGTGATATTACATACGAGAACGCCCTGACCTAGTGTTTGAGGTTACACATTCTAATATCAAGACTTTATGAATAGACTAGACCTGTTCATATGGACCTAACTTTTATCCTACTAATATTATAAACGCGAAATTTTGTAGTATGGATGGATGTTTGTTACTCTTTCACGCTAAAACGGTTGGAGCCATTTTGATGAGATTTGATATTGAATAACCTAAAACCCTTTTTGTATCCCATTGGAAATTCTAATGGACTGTTCTCGTCAGGGGTTGACGAGGGGGTGTGCCGGACTCTTACCGGCTAAAACCACTGGAGCGTCCTCATCTGCCTATGGCCGGGGGTACGGGGTTCGCTCTCGCATTCAACACGAGTTAGCTGATTCCCTGTATTAACACAAAGGCTGCTTTTAAATCGACAGCTTCAGAGGGGAGGGGGGTAATATTTTTGAAGGTATAACCGAAGTTTACGTGGACGCAGTCATCCCTAATAACGTTTTTAATTAAAATTAAGATACTTCTTCGATTTTTTATACATTTATGTGCTTTCACGATGTCAAGAAAACATCGTGAGGAAACCTGGATTCCAAATATTGGAATCTTAAATCGCCCGCAGTGAGCAAGCGTGGCGATCAATGCTCAAACCTTCCCTATATGGGAAGAGGTCTGTGCCCAGCAGTAGAAGGTATATAGGCTGGTTTATTATTATTTATGTAAGTTCTCAATTTTATCAAATTACTTTCCACACACGTACAAATTCGTGTTATTCCAAAAGTATTACTTTTAACCTTATCTTCGAGATAAATAAAACAAACATACAAAAATGTCTGCGACACAGTCATTATCTATTAAAGTCAATAAACGATACTAAACAAAGACCTGTGTGGAAACTAAATAGAAGAAAATATTACAAAACATTTACATAATAACTTCCGCGAAGCGAATTTATATAGTAGTAGCGAACCTCGAACTCGAGACCTTTGACTTTGTAGTCCTGCGGTTTTACCACTAGGCTAGCACAACTTCAATACATAGTAATGTACAGGCGTCAGGCAGGCATATCACTACATAGTATAAAAGAAAGTCGCTTCCCGTTTGCACGTCCTTATGTAAGATTTTTAAAACTACGCAATGGATTTTGATGCGGTTTTTTAATAGATAGTTTCAAGAGGAAGGTTTACATGTAGATCGTCAGTATTGCACCCGCGCGAAGCTGGGACGTATCGGTAGTTTAAAGAAAAACCTAGTCCTCTTTATTATACACTACATTATCTCTCAATCTACATCAAAAAAGGTGTAAACACACGCTTATAGACTTAAAAACATCTGTTATCGAAGGTCGAGCCAGTGTTTGCTCATTTGCAAACAAAATTCTCGGTTATATTAACTTGCATAGTATATTAATAGCACTTACAGCTACAAGGATATTTTGCCACGTGGATGACATTAACATGAGGGCGCTGGTGTGCCTATTCGCAACAAGAATCAACTCAACTGTCTGTCAAATGTGATGGTTTTTCATATAAGACGGGGTAAGTTCCGACTTCGGTCACATGTCAAAAGATCCTTTTAGCACTATACTATAGCTGAAAGAGTGGATCGAAACATTGTTTCCTAGCCTATTTATTAAAGAAAGAATATTAGGGTCACAGCTAACTCCGTAACAAGTCCTATTAAATGGTCAAGTTCATTTAAACGTGAGGCAATCTGCAGTGAGCTAGCGTGGTGATCAATGCTCAAATTAAACCTTCCTATATGGGAAGAGGTCTGTGTCTAGCAGTTGGACGTATCAAGGCTGGTTTATTATATTATTTATAATACTTTTTTTCTAATTTGTGAAAGCATAACACACATTTAGAAATAGTGTAATAGTCTAATAACCACTTGATAAAACATTTTGGGTGATGTAAAAATAGTTCAAAATCGCCACTTGAGTTGTTATGTGCGCTTGCGCATACTCAAACCTAAACGTTATGCCGGTATGAGGTATCGCAGAGTAATAGCCATGTGTTTTACTATACTAACATATTATATAAACTAGCCACCAGCCGCAACTTCGCACGGGTGTTATACTGATATATTATACATATAAACCTTAAACCTCTTGAAACACTCTATTAAAAAAACCGCATCAAAATTCATTGCGTAGTTTTAAAGATTTAAGCATACATAGGGACAGACAGCGGGAAGCGACTTTGTTTTATACTATGTAGTAAACCTATGTTAACCTAGTGGTAGCACCGTAGGGCTACCAAGTCCTAAGTCTCTAGTTCAATTCCCAAGCATCATTCTCTGGAGGCAATCCGACGCGACAAGATAGAGATCAGGCGCAGGACCCACAATTTAACGTGCCTTCCGAAACATGGAAGCTGTATTGCTATCTAAAACATTCGAAAAGACAGTACGCGTTTAGGAATCGCATTCAAACCCTTTGACTTGGTGGACTGATCTCTCTCCTGTCGTGTCGGATCGCGAAACGAGAGTTTCGAGAGATAGATGCGTGGGGATTGAACTCGAGACCTTTGACTTAGCAGTCTTACGGTCTCACCACTAGGCTATCAGTATTACAGCATTATGAAACATTAAACGGTACCAAAAGTTGTACTTTTTATAATAATGCTCTTGAACTACTTTGGTTAACTCTCAAATATTTACAAAGATTATAAGATAAGGCGTCTCTCAGTATTAAGCCAACTTGGTCTACTTTGGATAAGGTTACTTTGATTTCATGATAGTTTAATGATATACAAAATATGACATCATATGGATTATGTTAAGATTCTCCGTGTTTCGGAAGACACGTAAAAATGTCCTGCGTCTGATCTCTCTCCGGTCGTGTCGGATTGCCGTCTCATCGCGCTATGAGAGTAAAGGAACAGAGAGCGCACCTGTGTTAGCACACACTTAATTTTTATAATCCAGCCTATATACGTCCCACTTCTGGGTATAGGCTTCTTCCCATATAGGAAAGTTTTGAGCATTTGATCCAAACGCTAGCTCACTACGGATTGGCGATTTCAGTTTCCGATATTTGGAATCCAGGTTTCCTCACGTTCTTTTCCCTTTATTATAAAAGCGAGTGAAGTGGGACAATAACTAGTGATAAACATTCCCATATGTATTGAGTTTATGTTCAAATTATAATATGTCAATAAAGATTTGTGTTACAGTGACTGTTTACTCAATCAAACGCTGGAATTATTTATTATTTACCTTAATATAAGGAAAATTTTACGAAATACTGTATTAAACAAGTTTACTACACAATACTACAACTATTATTTTATCGAGAGGCTCAAGACAGCTTGACTGTCAAAACAAAGGTCTCGAGTTCGAACCCCACGGCGTGCACCGACTTTTCGAATTTTACGTGCGTTTTAGAAATAAATATCACAGCTTCCGTGTTTCGTAAGGAAGGTAAAAATGTGTATACTGCTTGTGATCTATCTCCGGTCGTGTCGGATTGCCGTCACATCGGGCTATGAGAGTGCGGGAACAGAGAGTGCCCCTGTGTTAGCACACGCTTGTGCACTATAATATGTCCCGCGTAGCTGACTCTCCACACCAAATCTCATCCAAACTAATTTAAGCGTAAAAGAACAACAAGCATTCATACATACTTACAAACTTTCCCGTTTATATTATTAGTAGGATTATTTTAATTAAATTCTTTTTTACCACTACATGTCACAATGTTAGTTACCATACTTCTCCAAAACGGCTGGACCGATTCTCTTGAAATATTATGCATTCAGTAGGTCTGAGAATCGGCCAACATATATTTATCATCCCTTTTTTTCGCGAACGAAGTTGCAGGCAACAGCTAGTATGATATAAAAGTTCCTGCAGTTATTACTTATTGTTTCAAAACATGATAAAATTGTTTGTGTATCTGTTTCGTTCTGTTTAATCTTCAAAAACAGCTGTACCGATTTAGATAAGATTGTACTTTAAGATAAAGACTGCATACGGAACTAAAAATAAGTTATATGATATATTATAATGATAAAGAATCGGATTGAGAAATAATATAATATAACAACTTCATGAACATGAATATAGAAATTGATAAAAATCGTGTGACTTTTCTAGTCTGTATGCCTACCTAGATTTTTTAAAACTACGCAACGGATTTTGATGATCTAATAGATAGAATGTTTCAAGAGGAAGGTTTATATGTATGATATATCAGTATTGCACCCGTGCGAAGCTGGGGCGGGTCGCTAGTTTTAAAATAATATGAAAGACTTTAATTTGCGAGATTAAAACGTTGTTAATCTAAGGATCTACTGAACAAATTTTGAAATCTCAGTATAAAATAGACCGCTTTTGAAAAATCGAATAAAAACCTACAATATTTGTAAGTATAGCACATGACGCGATATAAACCGAAAAAAAACAAGCATATTATGTACCGTTGAATTAAAAAACCTACTTTTTCGAAGTCTGTTAAATATTTTGCCCAACGAATTGGGCAAGGGTGCAGCCAATGTATAAGAAAACTTACGATACCCGGCTCAAACACAAAACAAACAATTTGAAAACAAAATCAGCACAAATAGTCAAAACACCACACATCACTATACGCACTAACACTTATTAATCCTGAGATATTAACACCACTCAACTTTGAGACACTCTCAAAAGTCTATCTGTCTCATTTTTACACTTATGAACTGTAAAAGACAGCAAGACTTTTAAAACTGACGTAAGTTTAATATCAAAACATAGTGCTACAAAGATCTTTAGACACGTGACCGAAATCCGAACTAATGCCGTCGTATATGAAAAACCATCACTTTTGATAGACAGTTGAGTTGATTCTTGTTGCGAATGCGCACGCCCTCATGTTAATATCATCCACGTGCTAAAAGATCCTTGTAGCTATAAACAACACTGCACTTTGAGATGTCGTCAAATGATTATGACTCTACACTTTGAAATAATAGAGACAGCGCGTTTAAAAACTGAACTGAAACTATATTTGACGTTAGTCACTTGTTTCAACAATTATAAATGAACTAAGTAGTTAGCTTGAGCTCAGACTACTGCACTGGACATAGATAAATCACTAAAACAGACTTCAATCAATACCGCCTCTGTGCTTGAGAATAAATAATAAACATATTCAAAGGAAGAAATGAACTATACTCAAACTAGACTTATGAAGTTTCTTGCCGGTTCTTCTCCATAAGAATGACATTTTGGAACCGCGCAACTAGAGTCAGTAACGTTTTGAAAGTGCCTGAGAAGGCCAACTCGAAATAAAAACCCTTTTAATTTTGAACTAAAGGTAAACTTTAATACAAAAATTCTAATCTTATCTTATGGTTTAAAATACAACCTGGTATCAGAATTCAACCCCCAGAGTTTTAGAAAACTGATCAATTGAATCTACATTTATGACTAAACTTATGTAACTAAAAAAATTACATATTTACAAAGCGTCGAAGAAAATATCCTCATCTCCGTCAATGGCGGGAAACGTGCCCAGGAGACTGGTCGCATTGAATCTGCTGTCAAAACAACAGATCACAACTGTGATTGGTTGACCATAAAACTTACAACCAATCACAGAGCTTGACATGAGATTCGACTGACTATTAACAAATTTTTGAGTTGATCAGCATTTGAGAAACCAGGTGTAAGACCGTAGGAGTCTGACGTGGCAACACGCGCTTTTCTCACTATATTTTCGACCAATTCAACGATTAAAAATCATCAGATAATAATCTATAACAAGTCTTCCTTTCGATAAAACTATTAATATCTCCAAATTCTTTTAAACTCAGACACAGATGCGATATTTGAAATATAAAAGCTTGTCAAAACACGTTTGTTTATATAAAGTATTATGATTGTATTATTATGTACACAACAACAAAGATATTGAGTTATTACGCGTTTGAGTTACACGGGCACGTCTACACGCGAGCGCTTTAGATAGCGTACTAAAATTGTTAACACGATGTTTTTCAAATAAGGACGCGTACATACTAGCGAAAATGTTGTGTTATTTTTGTTTGAATGTTTAATTTTTATTGATTTTAAAAGCATGCACTTAAATCTTAAATAAACTATATTTTTTGTGCCATATAGTTTAATGAATAATATTGAATACGTATTATTTGTTTTGTCTCGCAAACACAATTTGACTAAAAAACAGTGAACGAAACGCACGCGTGACGTCACTTTTTCGTATACATTTTGTGAATTCGTTACGTTACCAGCTATCTCCAAAACTTTAAAGGTAATCCTTGTCAATACTATTTTATAAATTAAGGTATAAAAACGGTATAGCGAATTAAAGTTACTTGTCAAGCATTTTTTTTTTAACTTTGTCATGCTTTGATTCATATATGACGTCAAGATTTTTTGTTACATGTAAAAAAAACCATGACTACAAATAAAAAAAAAACGTTACATTGTTTTGATATCTCTTTTACTTCACGGACTAACTTCAAGGGAAGAAACCTGATCCTTTTTAAAGGCTTACACGGGTACACAGGTCCAACATACAAAGGCCTTGTTGAGAGTTTTAATCTAATATGTGATGGGGCACCTACCAAGGGTCATCCACCCCTGCTCAATGGAAGAACAGACATGGACGGCCCAAGGTAGCTACAAAACTATTGTCAATTATGTAGATCTAATTTGGGCTATTCATAGGATTTGTTAAATGTAAGTGTTTCCTTCACTATGGAAGACTACATTGTTTTGATATTATTATTACATAATATCGTGGTGGCCTTGCGGTTCTACGTGTGGATTTGTATGCACGAGGTGCATGTTCGGTCCCCAACACAGGCAAGTACCAACGTGACTTTTTCAAAGTTATATGTACTTTCTTAATTATTCTAAGACACTACTGACAGACGGTGAAGGAAAACATCGTGAGGAAACCTAGATTCCAAATATTAGAATCTGAAATCGCCAATCTGCAGTGAGATAGCGTGGTGATAAATGCTCAAACCTTCCCTATATGGGAAGAGGCTTGTGCCCAGCAGTGGGACGTATATAGGCTGGTTTATTATTATTCATTATTACGTAATATTATTGCAGTTTTGAAAGAGGAACCTCGCTGTTTACCGTGTTATATTATATTACTTTAAGACGTGGCGGACTAACCTCAGTACATTTTCACCAACTCCAAACTGCCTTATCTTGACGTCATAACATCTAATGAGTAATTATGAATCATTATCGTTCGTTATCAATGATATATTGTTCCTAATCATAATGATTAGATATCTCGTTATAGTATTTCCTATGCCTTGCTCCGTTGCTGCTTATACGATTTAATTTACTTAGTTATTAATTGCATTCCATATGTTAATGTCTCTTGACTCATTTCGGCCACGGCTAGTGTTACTATGACACCAGCAAGCTAAGCGGGACATATTATAGTGCACAAGCGTGTGCTAACACAGGTGCACTCTCTGTTCCTTTACTCTTATAGCTGATAGAACGGCAATCCGACACGACCAGAGAGAGATCAGGCGCAGGACACACATTGTTACGTGCCTTCCGAAACACGAATGCTGTGATATTTATTACCTTATGATTCGTGTGATCCCGGCCTAATGTCGACAAAAACATTTTGCACGCGAGCGATTATCATTACGGACATGTCAATAAATATACAATGACATATTACAATGTTATTTTAGAAGGCCAAGCTTAAAGGCTGACGATCAAAATAGTTTTTTTTTTAATAATAATAACGCATCGTTCTCCTGCCCTTATCTCAATTATTATTTGGGGTCGGCGCAGCATGTCTTCTTCTTCTACATGTTCCTTTCTAACGTCATCTCGCAAGTCACACTCTTTGCAGCCATATCATCTTTCACACAATCCATCCATCGTTTCTTTGGTCGTCCTCTTCCCCTATATCCATCCACATTCCATTCTAGTATTTTTAAAAGTGCCACATTGTAGCCGATTAAATAAATAACTATATTTCAAAATTACAAATCAAAAAGTTTTTAGTTCGAGTAGGCCTCAAGTTCGGGTAGGTTTCAAAGATAGATACAGAATATAGAATACGATATAGAATATATTAGTGGACATTCTGATATACCTGTTTAGCGGTTTATCAATGGAAATTAATAAACACATGTTCACCTTACGTAATTGATTGTCACGAATGTTTTGATTTCACATGCGTTTGACAAAAAACTATTACAACGGCCTTTAGCCTTATATTTGGCTAAATATGAGTTATTTATACTCAATACTAAATACTTTATTTGCTCTTTACAATGTATACATAGGTTTTATATTCGACTGCGCGGATAGTCGCGTAGTATAAGTTACCACGCCAATTACCACTGTACGTGACGTGTCGTGGGTTCGATCCCGCGTAGGACAAGAATTTGTACGATCCACAAACGCTTGTCCTGAGTCTGGGTGTCTTTGTGCATGTGAATTCAATGTCTGTGATACCCCCCGCGATACAAGGAATAAAATCCTTAGTGGGGAAGACGTTTAAATAAAAATAAGGCTATAACAAATTTCACACAACCGTTTGAGCGTGAAAGAGTAACAAACATCCATCCATACTCACAAACTTTCACGTTTATAATATTATTAAGTGTACTAATTTTCATACTCCTCCGTCTGCACATTTATTGTAAAAAAGGAGTCCTTAGTTTTAAATACACAAATTAATTTATAGGTTATCATCATCATTCCCCTGCCCTTATCCCAATTTTTACTTGGGGTCGGCACAGCATGTCTTCTTCTTTCACACATTCCTACCTGACGTCATCTCGCAAGCAACACCCTTTGCATCCATATCATCTTTCACACATCCCATCCATCGTTTCTTAGGTTATATAGATTATAATTATCTATAAATCTACCTGACCGACAGAATAAAGATAACATACTACACTAATACAATCTTCTATAATTTCACACAGTTCACATTATTGCTGATCTAACAATCAGTATCCGTTTTCCATACAATAACGGATGTAGTTTCATATCAATGGCAAATGCTAGCAAAGCATAATTATACCTAGTTGCAACGTTATGCAAAAAATAATTAGTGTGAAACTGTTTTAGCCTAGTGGTTCTGTGTGGTGTCCGGATATAAAGAATAGCACCACCCCATATCCTCCACTGGGTGTCGTAAAAGGCGACTAATGGACCTCAAGACCCAGTGCACTGCACCAAGCACCTTAGGTCACCCGAATGGTGGCGGGTAATCAACCAACAATCGCATTCCCAAAGAGGGTTAGCGTCAGGCAGGCGGCCGACTATAAAACCATAGCCAAAACTTTAAGCAACATGTCTAGAAGACATGTTGCGCCGACCCCAAGTGAAATGGGATAAGGGCAGGAAGATGATGATGTTTTAGCCTAGTGGTAAGACCGCAGGACTGCTAAGTCAAAGGTCACTCGGGAAAAATATTTGTGTGATGACAAGGATCATTTGTTCTGTGTCTGGGTGTTATTTATCTATAATATGTATGTATTTAAAGGTATAAGTAAGTTTTTTAGTTGTCTAGTACTCATAATACAAGCTCGGCTTAGTTTGAGACTAGATCACGTTGTGTAAAAGTTTGATATCGATTCCTAAACACGCACCGACTTTTCGAATCTTGTGTGCATTTTAGAAATAAATATCACAGCTTCTGTGTTTCGGAAGGCATGTTAAACGTGTCCTGCTTGTGATCTCTCTCCGGTCCTGTCGGATTGTCGTCCCATCGGGCTATGACAGTAAAGGAACAGAGAGTGCACCTGTGTTAGCACACGGTTGTGCACTATAATATGTCCATAGTATAGAAAAAACTATTACTTTTGACAGACAGTTTAGTTGATTCTTCCTCATGTTAATGTCATTCACGTGCCAAAAGATCCTTGTAGCACTATACTAATAGTTTAATCGTGCACAATTATTAAGAACATTATAAATAAACAATACGAGGAAAAACATAACAATATATAATTAAAATAAACAAGCTGCAATCAATTTAGCTATGGAACTCGACTAGTATTAGATGGAATATTAATTCTGGCATATATACGTCCCACTGCTGGGCACAGGCCTCTTCCCATATAGGAAACGTTTTGATATAGGAAAGCATTAATCATCACCCTAGCACACCGCGGGCGATTTCAGATTCCATTACTATACAATCCAGGTTTCTTCACGACAGTGAGGAAAACTGGATTGGCTACCGGACCCTACTGTGAGGTTTCCTCACGGTAGTGTCCGGTAGCGTCTTAGAATAATGAATTAAGTTCTCACTAGATATTAGAATCAGCTACTATCTTTTTTTCATCCTTTTTTTCGCGAACGAAGTCGCGGGCAACCGCTAGTTTATTTATAACATGTGTTTAGAAGTATATATTAAGTAAGTTTATCAGTTGTCTAGTACTCATAACTCTAGTTACTCTCGTATACTTAATTTAAGACTAGATGGCGTTGTTCAAATTCGTGGAACTATTATTATTACTCTATACTGTGCACTTGTCTTAGAAAACTCAAGTTTTGCTTGAGATAGCCTTAATTGTATGTCACTAGCGATATACACCACCTTACCAGTCCTCACTATCTTCCCAGCTACATATACATTCTGTGATATAACTCTATCGTCTCGCCTCTCGGTTTTGCTCGCTTCAAAACTCGCGGACGGTAGTTTGTCGTAATCAATAAGCGAGTATTTATCCGGGGTTAGTGTTAACTGTGGATATGTTGGCGACTTCCTATGAAAATCAAGTGGGTATGGGTTTTATATTGTTTTGTTTTAAGTTCTAGTTTCAATTGCACTTTTTCGCTTAAAATTGGTGGGGTCATTTTTTATTTTAGATAAAAAGACGTGTGGCTCTCGAAGACTGCCGCGGTAAAGCTATTTTATACCATTTAATGCCACCTAGAGGCGAGTTGCTGAACTAAAGGGACAAGCGTGATATTTCAAAAAGTCATTAATAGTTCTGCTATTCATCGATAGATGGCAGAACTAAAAAGTATCACCGCTGTACCGGTCGGAGTGGGGAGTGTTAGTTTATTTTCGTTACGGAATTTATGGTTTCGGTCTCCACGCTCAAGGCCCGCGATAGAAGCTATGCAATAGCTTAAAATTCTGATGGAGAATGGAACAAAAAATGGGGTTGCGCCAACCCCAAGTAAAATGGGATGAGGGCAGGAAGATGATGATGATATAGAAACAAAACTTTTAAATTGACCTCAATGGTTGAAAGGTTCTCATAGTTGGGCGAATGGAAGGCATTTAACCTCCTTTTTTAAAGTGTGGTAATTTTCATAGACACTACTCCTTTTGGGGGAAGAAGCAGGTAGTGTCAGACTGTTACTGACTAAATCTGAATCGGTATGCTAAATCTATTGTACTTTATATAATTATAGTTAGAAAAAAAGATTCATTGTAGGTATTAAAACTACACGTCTTTTCTGTTGAAGGGTTAGGAAGGGGGTTGTCTTAGACCCCACCACAAAATTCAAGGCAAAAAAAGGGTTAAAATGCCAAGAAAAAAACGGACGACCCATTAAAATAAAATATAAAAAGGCCTACCGAAATAGTGCCTCAGCTTCATCACTAGAAGACGTCGAATACTGCCGCACCCTCTCAACAGATGGCGCTGTCTTTATAATAATATTCTCAGGCGTATCACAAATAACCTCTGCCTTACAAATCTTCTTCTTTAAAAACACATCATCTTCCGAATCCGTCTTAACACCGGAATCTCGTAACTCACTGATACGTTTTTGAGTAAACTGTGATGGAGTTGACGAACGTCTTTTTGGAAAAGTCGACATAAACTTTAAAAAGTTTTCTTCTATTAACGCTGTTGGTGATATTTTTTCTTTAGTCTTGTCTGATAAAGGTAATTTTGGTAGTTCCAAACACTTTAATATAGGCGACTTTTTCAATTCAATCTTATACGGACTCGAAGCTAAACTTTTACTCAATTGTTTTTTCACTATAGTGTCTTTATCCGCTCTGACAGAAGACGTCGAAGCTGAGTTCCTACCGATTGTCTCTTTCTTTCTCAAGAAATCTAGAAACTTGCTATCCTTTTCCGGCGAAGGGGGGTCACTTGAATCGTGGTCTTTTGATAGCATTTCAATTGAATCCATGAATTGTCCGAATTTAGTCTTTCTAGTTTTAATTTTCTTTGGTACTTGGTAAGAAACTTTGCGGTCAATAGAACTAGGTCGCCGTGGAGAATAGTCGGATATCGATAAAAGAGGGGAGCTACAAGAAGATGGCTCGGATATTCTTAATACTATATTTAGCATACGTGCAAAGGATAGGGTAGAATATATATACCTTGAGTTGTATTATTAATTTCATTTTACCTTGTTTTTATGTTGTGAAGAAATTTTGCTTGAATCAGATTGCTTGGTTAGTTAATTTTGATACCAATTTTTGTGTGTAAATAGAATAGTGAGTAAATGTTTTATAGTCTTGAAGTCTTTATTATTAAATTATTTACGTAAATATGCAAATATATAAAAATAGAGTTGTTACAAAGATAGTGTTTGTTTAAATCTAAGTTAAACAATAACTATGTTTGTTAATAAAAAATAAATATCAACCAGTATGACTGAAACCGTAAACCATTTATTCACTATTCTAAGTAGATAAAAAAAACTTTAATAATATTAGAAATAAAATCATTTACAATGGTATATCCATATTATTTTTAATACGCTAAAACCGCTGCAGATCGGATAGACCAGGAGTCGCAAGTTCGAATCCCGTCTGAGGTTTGAATTTTTGTACTCAATTTCAAATATTATCCGATCCGCAGTCCTTTCTACGTTTTAAAATATAATTAAGCTTCCGAGAGATGGCGCTGACCACAGTCAGCGCCATCTCACGGAATTAAAGAGACTTTCTAATCAAATTGGTGTCAGCTAATTGTAACATTAGCCACTTATCAATAAATGTAAAATATAAATGTAAATTTATCAATTTCCGACGTCACGCGGTAAATTTATAAACAAACGGATATTATTTATAAGCATCTTTGAAATACGTAAAATAATTGCTCTCTGATTGGTCAATGTTCATAGTGGCAATGCTTGTGTCTATATTATAGACTTCGGTCCAATCAGCGTTTAGTTATTGCTAACTTATTATTTTACGAGAGAGTTCAGTAATATTATCAAATTACGAAATTGTAGGTATAAAATAACACAAGTTATCATCCGTTCAGAATCTTAGGAAAGTTTATAAACTTATTATAATAACTTTCGTGAGAATGATTCATATTTAAGAGATGTATAACGGTTTACTCACGCGTATGTATCGGGATAGCGGGACTAGTTTCGGACCAAACCGGAGTCCTTAATCATGAGCTGACGCGGCGGCGAGCGAGCGAGTCGAACTAATTCATAGTATAAGCCCCGCAAGTTGATATTGCGATGGAACCTTGTCACAATAACAGCTGCATGACGTCATCATGACGTCATCCGTCGCAAAAAAGTACAGATAGCAAAAGAAATTGTACTGACGGTGCGACGTCGACTACGTCACCAAGATGGCCGCCAGTCGCAATATCAACGTGC
Organism: Chrysodeixis includens; assembly: GCA_941860345.1. Taxonomy (NCBI): domain Eukaryota; kingdom Metazoa; phylum Arthropoda; class Insecta; order Lepidoptera; family Noctuidae; genus Chrysodeixis; species Chrysodeixis includens. The sequence goes on along the minus strand of OW796110.1, from coordinate 9,687,470 downwards.
GGGGCTTATAAACCGTTATACATCTCTTAAATAGTCTCAAACTTTCTAGGAAATTGATAAACTTAGGGATTTTATTTTTTGGTGATATTTATGTATATATGTTAGCACTAACCGTGTTCATTAAAGTGTTTTTCCAAGTCTTCGTGCGAGAGGTTTGTCTGCGTGGCCGGTGACTGCGCGGCGACTGTCTGTTCTGGCCGCGAGCGCGAACATCTACACAAAACATATTGTTATTATTTACATATAAATAAATTAAATATTCCGTGTGGTGTCCGGATATAAAGAATAGCACCACCCCATATCCTCCACTGGGTGTCGTAAAAGGCGACTAATGGACCTTAAGACCCAGTGCACTGTACCAAGCACCTTGGGTCACCCGAATGGTGGCGGGTAAACAACCAACAATCGCATTCCCAAAGAGGGTTAGTGTCAGGCAGGCGGCCGACTATAAAACCATAGCCAAAACATTAAGCAACATGTCTAGAAGACGTGTTGCGCCGACCCCAAGTGAAATGGGATAAGGGCAGGAAGATGATGATGATATAAATAAAATAAATCAGCCTATATACGTCCCACTGCTGGGCACAGGCCTCTTCCCATATAGGGAAGGTTTGAGCATTGATCACCACGCTAGCTCACTGCGGATTGGCGATTTCAGATTCCAATATTTGGAATCCAGGTTTCCTCACGATATTTTCCTTCACCGTTTGTCAATAGTGTCTTAGAATGATTAAGAAAGTACATACAAACTTTGAAAAAGTCACATTGGTACTTGCCTGCGCTGGGGATCGAACTTGCAACTCGTGCATACCAATCCATACATAGAACCGCAAGGCCACCACGACATACTTTATTACATATAAGTTAGTAATTTAAGCTAGTACCTATTAATTATTGATCTCGCAGTCAAACAGATTGTACTGTTTTGTGAGACACTGTCTTACCTCACGTGTATAATATGTACCTTTTATACCCAAATAAAAAATAAAATAAAAAAGTATAAAGGTAAAGTTGTTTTATAATTGCTGTAATAGCCTTAAGTCCTAGTGGAATCATATGAATGTCGGTTAAGCAGACTGCACGGATAGCCGAGTGGCATAGGTCGCCACGCCAATTACCACTGTGCTCGACGTGACACGGGTTCGAACCCAGCGTAGGACAAAAATGTATGGAAGAGCAGGGTCTTCTAACACGGGAGGCCCTGGCCACTAAAGATTTATGTTTATATTTTGTTAAAGAGAATAAACATTTTTCATTTTAACAAGAATTTGTGTTTCCATAAATACTTGTTGTCTGGGGGTAATATATCTACAATATGTTTTAATATAAAAGTATGATTCAGTTGTCCATACTCAGAACACAAGCTACTTCAGTTTGCTTAATTTGAGACTAGATGGCGTTGTGTAAATGTTGAGGAATATTTAATACCAGAATCTTTCTATCGTCACTTTTAAGTCTCACCTATCAGACAACCAGTTCCTATTTTGGGCAACCAGCCTATGCCCAGCAGTGGGGTATTTAGGCTGTATAGTTAGTTACCTGAGCATAGCATTGCTGCATCGTAACGCGAATCGTTCTTTCGTCACTTTTAATTCCCACCTATCAGACAACCAGTTCATATTTTGGGTAGCTGTGCCTTCCTTTTGCCCAGCCGTGGGGTATTTAAACTGAATAGTCAGTTACCTGAGCATAGCATTGCTGCTTCGTAGCGCGACTTATTTTTCGTCATTTTTAATTCTCACCTATCAGGCAACCAGTTCATATTTTCGGATTTCAATATTAAATGTTTGTCGTTCACATTTTGGGTAGCTGTGCCTTCTTTTTGTTCAGCAGTGGGGTATTTAGGCTGTACAGTTAGTTACCTGAGCATAGCATTGCTGCATTGTAGCGCGAATCTTTCTTTCGTCACTTTTAAGTCCCACCTATCAGGCAACCAGTTCATACTTTGGGCAACCTGCCTTTGCCCAGCAGTGGGGTATTTAAGCTGTACAGTTAGTATACCTGAGCACAGAATTGCTGCATCGTAGCGCGAATCTTTCTTTCGTCACTTATTCTCACCTATCAGACAACCACTAATATTATTGCCCAGCTGTGGGGTATGTTAAGGCTGTACAGTTAGTTACCTGAGCATAGCATTGCTGCATCGTAGCGCTAATCTTTTTTTCGTCACTTTTAATTCTCACCTATCAGACAACCAGTTCATATTTTGGGCAACCTACTTTTGCCCAGCAGTGGGGTATTTAAGCTATATAGTTACCTGAGCATAGCATTGCTGCATCGTAGCGCGACTTTTATTTCATCTTTTTTTATTCTCACCTATCAGGCAACCAGTTCATATTTTGGGCAACCAGCCTATGCCCAGCTGTGGGGTATTTAGGCTGTACAGTTAGTTACCTGAGCATAGCATTGCTGCATCGTAACACGGATCGTTCTTTCGTCACTTTTAATTCTCACCTATCAGACAACCAGTTCATATTTTCGGATTTCAATATTAAATTTTTGTCGTTCATATTTTGGACAACCTGCCTTTGCCCAGCAGTGGGGTATTTAAGCTGTATAGTTAGTTACCTGAGCATAGCATTGCTGCATCGTAGCCCTAATCTTTCTCTCGTCACTTTCAATTCTCACCTATCAGACAACCAGTACATATTATTGCCCAGCAGTGGGGTATTTAGGCTGTATAGTTAGTTACCTGAGCATAGCATTGCTGCATCGTAGCGCTAGTTCTAAGCCGTCGAGCCAGCAGTGGCCGGCCGCTTGCGACGGCGCTCTGAATATCAAGTGCGCTGTCGGCAATGGCTGGACTACTGCTCCTGTATGCCCAGCAGTGGGGTATATGTATAGTTAGTTACCTGAGCATAGCATTGCTGCATCGTAGCGCTAGTTCTAAGCCGTCGAGCCAGCAGTGGCCGGCCGCTTGCGACGGCGCTCTGAATATCAAGTGCGCTGTCGGTAGGGGCTGGACTACTGCTCCTGAATAACAAAACACAGGTGTTATCAATCAATCAATCATCTTTATTTGTGAACAAAGGTAATGTAATACATGAAAGGTCTTACAGTAAATTTAAATGAACTCTATGTTCTACCACTGAAAATGGTGTACAAATAGTAATACAATTTCGAATTTTTTTACAATTAAATAGATATTATTATCAGATTTTACAATATTTTTCTATGATATTTAGGGTTCCGTAACCAAAGGGTAAAACGGGGCCGTATTACTAAGCATTTTCCTTACTAATGGACATTTTGGAACTTTGCAACTAGAGTCAGTAAAGTTTTGAAAGTGCCTGAGAAGGCCTACTCGAAATAAAAACACTTTTGATTTTGAATTCTGAATGCTTGGCGTATTGCGAGATGATTGCATGCTAAATATACGTTCATGTGCTGTTTTTTTTTTTTGCTGTTTACTATTTCATTTTTTTAACCCTTGAATTATATTACAAATCTTACCCCTAGTTTCTCAAACGCTGATCAACACTGAAAATTGTAAATCGTCAGTCAAACCTCATGTCAGGCTCTGTGATTGGTTGTAAGTTTTCTGGTCAACCAATCACAATCGTGATCAGCTGACTTGACAGCAAATTCAATTGATCAGCCTTCCAGAAACCGAAGATTAAATGATTATTTTTTGGTTTTTACTTGACATATCAATCTGAGTAAGCTGTTTAAATAATACATTGCTATTAGTTCTAGTCAGTTTCTTATCTATACTAATATTATAAAGCTGAAGAGTTTGTTTGTTTGTTTGTTTGTTTGAACGCGCTAATCTCAGGAACTACTGGGTCGAATCGAAAAATTCTTTTTGTGTTGAATAGACCATTTATCGAGGAAGGCTATAGGCTATATAATATCACGTTGCAACTATTAGGAGCGAAGAAATAATGGTAAATGTGTAAAGAAACGGGAAAAATTTTTCATCCTTGAGGGCTTCTGTTGCGTGCGCTGCGAAAACGGTTCAAGATACACACAATATATGTATGTAAGAATTATTCCTATTGAAATGATCTAAAAAAATGTCCGCAACAGTATATGTCTATCTTTTAAGATTAGCTCACTAGAATCGTTTTTATGGTAATCAAATTCGATCGAAATTAAAGCATCAACGCACAGCCCAAACTACTTGACGGATCGGGCTGAAATTTGGCATGCAGGTAGATGTTATGACATAGGTATCCGCTAAGAAAGGATTTTGATAAATTCTACCCCCAAGGGGATAAAATAGGGGATGAAATTTTTTATGAAACTGTCAAAATTAAACCGATCGGGCTGAGACTTTACATGCACGTAGGTACTATAACGTAGGCATCCGCTAAGAAAGATTTTGATAAATTCCACACATAAGGGGATGAAATAGGGGATGTTTGTAGAAATCTTCTTAGATTTTTGACTAGCCATGACTATAAACAAGTCTCAGGGGCAAACTCTCAAGTTTGCGGGTATTGACTTGAGAGAACATTGCTTCTCTCATGGGCAGTTCTATGTTGCTTGCTCACGAGTAAGTTCTCCCAGTAGCTTGATAAGTTTAGCGCCAAATGACAAATTAGTTAAGACTATTGTGTACAAGGAAGTTTTTTAGGCCCTAATTTTTACACTAACTTGCTAAACAATAATACTTCCTAACGCGTGCGAAGCCGCGGGCAAAAGCTAGTGTAAGATAATAATAAAAAATAAGTTAAGATAATAAAAAAAATAATAATAAAATTAAGATATTAATTACCCAACTAGTTATAGCCGTGATTATTCATATCACAAATTACAAAAAAGGTGTAATTTTATGTTTCTAAGTGCATTTTTGGCCAGATGGCAGGACGACTTACACAAGAGAGCCGGCAGCGACTGGACGCATAAAGCAGCAGACCGGGCTCTGTGGCGTACCTTGGGAGAGGCCTGTGTCCAGCAGTGGACTGCAACGGGCTGATGACGATGATGATGAAGAGCATTGATCTTGCCTCAAGAGATCGCAGACTCCCAGTGGATATTAGAACCTTTCGGAGACTGGGGGTCGTTATTTTTACTGCCATTACTGTACCTATGGTCTCGTTGTGCGGCCCCCTGGGCGCCCAGATGCTCTGCTCGAGGGGGTGGTATAGCTTGAAGCAGAAGCCGTCCTTCTTGCTCGGCCGCTCGATCACCTGGCACGACGTTAGCAGTACTTAGTTACCTATGGTCTCGTTGTGCGGCCCCCTGGACGCCCAGATGCTCTGCTCGAGGGGGTGGTATAGCTTGAAGCAGAAGCCGTCCTTCTTGCTCGGCCGCTCGATCACCTGGCACGACGTTAGCAGTACTTAGTTACCTATGGTCTCGTTGTGCGGCCCCCTGGGCGCCCAGATGCTCTGCTCGAGGGGGTGGTATAGCTTGAAGCAGAAGCCGTCCTTCTTGCTCGGCCGCTCGATCACCTGGCACGACGTTAGCAGTACTTAGTTACCTATGGTCTCGTTGTGCGGCCCCCTGGGCGCCCAGATGCTCTGCTCGAGGGGGTGGTATAGCTTGAAGCAGAAGCCGTCCTTCTTGCTCGGCCGCTCGATCACCTGGCACGACGTTAGCAGTACTTAGTTACCTATGGTCTCGTTGTGCGGCCCCCCTGGGCGCCCAGATGCTCTGCTCGAGGGGGTGGTATAGCTTGAAGCAGAAGCCGTCCTTCTTGCTCGGCCGCTCGATCACCTGGCACGACGTTAGCAGTACTTAGTTACCTATGGTCTCGTTGTGCGGCCCCCTGGGCGCCCAGATGCTCTGCTCGAGGGGGTGGTATAGCTTGAAGCAGAAGCCGTCCTTCTTGCTCGGCCGCTCGATCACCTGGCACGACGTTAGCAGTACTTAGTTACCTATGGTCTCGTTGTGCGGCCCCCTGGGCGCCCAGATGCTCTGCTCGAGGGGGTGGTATAGCTTGAAGCAGAAGCCGTCCTTCTTGCTCGGCCGCTCGATCACCTGGCACGACGTTAGCAGTACTTAGTTACCTATGGTCTCGTTGTGCGGCCCCCTGGGCGCCCAGATGCTCTGCTCGAGGGGGTGGTATAGCTTGAAGCAGAAGCCGTCCTTCTTGCTCGGCCGCTCGATCACCTGGCACGACGTTAGCAGTACTTAGTTACCTATGGTCTCGTTGTGCGGCCCCCTGGGCGCCCAGATGCTCTGCTCGAGGGGGTGGTATAGCTTGAAGCAGAAGCCGTCCTTCTTGCTCGGCCGCTCGATCACCTGGCACGACGTTAGCAGTACTTAGTTACCTATGGTCTCGTTGTGCGGCCCCCTGGGCGCCCAGATGCTCTGCTCGAGGGGGTGGTATAGCTTGAAGCAGAAGCCGTCCTTCTTGCTCGGCCGCTCGATCACCTGGCACGACGTTAGCAGTACTTAGTTACCTATGGTCTCGTTGTGCGGCCCCCTGGGCGCCCAGATGCTCTGCTCGAGGGGGTGGTATAGCTTGAAGCAGAAGCCGTCCTTCTTGCTCGGCCGCTCGATCACCTGGCACGACGTTAGCAGTACTTAGTTACCTATGGTCTCGTTGTGCGGCCCCCTGGGCGCCCAGATGCTCTGCTCGAGGGGGTGGTATAGCTTGAAGCAGAAGCCGTCCTTCTTGCTCGGCCGCTCGATCACCTGGCACGACGTTAGCAGTACTTAGTTACCTATGGTCTCGTTGTGCGGCCCCCTGGGCGCCCAGATGCTCTGCTCGAGGGGGTGGTATAGCTTGAAGCAGAAGCCGTCCTTCTTGCTCGGCCGCTCGATCACCTGGCACGACGTTAGCAGTACTTAGTTACCTATGGTCTCGTTGTGCGGCCCCCTGGGCGCCCAGATGCTCTGCTCGAGGGGGTGGTATAGCTTGAAGCAGAAGCCGTCCTTCTTGCTCGGCCGCTCGATCACCTGGCACGACGTTAGCAGTACTTAGTTACCTATGGTCTCGTTGTGCGGCCCCCTGGGCGCCCAGATGCTCTGCTCGAGGGGGTGGTATAGCTTGAAGCAGAAGCCGTCCTTCTTGCTCGGCCGCTCGATCACCTGGCACGACGTTAGCAGTACTTAGTTACCTATGGTCTCGTTGTGCGGCCCCCTGGGCGCCCAGATGCTCTGCTCGAGGGGGTGGTATAGCTTGAAGCAGAAGCCGTCCTTCTTGCTCGGCCGCTCGATCACCTGGCACGACGTTAGCAGTACTTAGTTACCTATGGTCTCGTTGTGCGGCCCCCTGGGCGCCCAGATGCTCTGCTCGAGGGGGTGGTATAGCTTGAAGCAGAAGCCGTCCTTCTTGCTCGGCCGCTCGATCACCTGGCACGACGTTAGCAGTACTGTGCCTACCCAGTGACTGCTCTGTGGAAAAGAAAAACGAAAATAAATAATATTTTTTGGCTGGCTAGAGAAAGGGGTCCTTATAGCCATATGCTCGGGGGTGGAAGTGTCTAATGGCGTAATGACGAGGAAACCCGCTCCGGGTCTGTTACCCGCGATGGCGAAATCGGTGTCGCACCTCTCTACACCCCTTAGCCTTACTCTCTGGTGTTGCCCACCTGCTGCCTATCGTGGCGGTATAATAGGGGGCCCATGTTTGACCTGGCTAATCACTGCCTGCCAATTTAACTGTTCTCAACAAGGCCTCTGCATTTTGGACCTGTAACCCCGTGCAAGCCTTTAAAAAGGACCAGGTGTCTTCCAAAATCGCACTTAAAGTACGCAGGCAAAATATTAATGGAAAATGTTGACTTTCAATAATAGGAAAAGAGAAGTATTCCACATATTTATTTACCTTTGCCTTGGGACTCTTATACAATAATAACAGTCCCGGTTTCAACACACACCATAGCTTCGTCCATGATTTGAGCGAGCCTCGAACCTGCAAACAATAATTAGGAAATTATTAACAATCAAAAATACAAAAAGAATAATAATGTCCGGACGATTTCGGCCACGGCGGCTAGTGTTACTATGACACCAGCCAGCTACGCGGGACATATTATAGTGCACAAGCGTGTGCTAACACAGGTGCACTCTCTTGTACTTTACCCTCATAGCCCAAAGGGCAGGCAATCCGACACGACCGAAGAGAGATCACGAGCAGGACACACATTCTAACGGGCCTTCCAAAACGCACACAACATTTTCAAGGAACTCGAGACTTTTGACCTAGCAGTACTGCGGTCTTACCATCAGGCTATCACTGCTTCTAATCGGATCGAACAATGTTAATGTTCACATGGCAGTTCACTTTTGCAGGATTCCGTAAAAAGCTGGTCCCGCCAAACTAGACTGCCGTATGAACACGGTGTATGCCGTATGAACTGCCACCACTCCACTATCCCGCAAAAAACAGTGTCCAGCAAAAAACCGCACGCAGGAAGCCGTGTGAACACTGCTATTGAAATAAATGTGTGATAAAACGGGATCCCGCTTTTTACTGGATTTCGGATCCAGTTTCTAGTGGCAAAACCGAACGGCACAATTCGACTGGATCGGTTTTTTGCGGGATCCCGCATGCGGGATGCTCGTGTGAACGCTAGCATATAAACACATTCGCCATCAAACGGGATCTTACAGAAAACGGGCTCCTGTTAAAATCTGGACTGCCGTGTGAAGGGGCCTAAGGGAGGCAGTCTTACCTTAAGCCAGTCGGCTAACACAACCACGGAGGGGTCCTCTATCGAGTGCAGGAGAGCCGACGCGGCCCTCTTCTTTTCTCTTCTGTAATGCTGCCTCTGGGCCTTGTAGCTCTCTTTGCGAGACAACGCGGTGCTCGCCGTCCGGGATATGCCGCCCACTGCTGTTTCCGACGACTACAAAGAGGATATAGTTTAGATTAGAATACATACATAAATAAATAAATGTCTTGGGACAATATCCACACACGGCCATCTGATCTCAAGCTAAGCAGAGCTTGTGTTATGGTAATCAGACAGTTGATAAACATACTAATATATTTCTAAATATATACATATTATAGATAATCACACCCAGACACAGAACAAATGATCGTGCTCATCACACAAACATTTGTCCTGGGTGGGAAACGAACCCACGACCTCCGGCTTAGCAGTCAGGGTCACTAACCACTAGACCAACAGGCCCGTCAGCCCGTCACATAAACGTCACGCCTGTTTCCCTTGGGGTTAGGCAGAGATCACATCTTTCCATTTGCTACGATCCTGGCATACCACTTTAGTTTCATCCACACTCATCAATCGCTTCATACACGCCCGTCGGTTTAGGGTACTCCTGACCTGACCCTTTTTTAGGGCTTTCCCTATTGGTCATGGAACGTCTGTCGTGGTTAAGATTTTATCGACCTAAAATATTGATGTGTCTGGCACCTATCCTACCTTACTATATTTTTATAATGTAAAAGAAAGACAGCGTGCTACTGGGGAGTTTGTTGCGCCGTTTCTACTCCCATAGCAAAAGCACAGGAAGCGGTGAAGGGTGGGCGATGGTGTGCTTTCTATTATAATTGTGACGTTTAAAAAGTGCTACATTGTTGCCTAATTTGAATAAATGACTTGATTTTGATAAAACATAGGTACATCAAGATGGAGAATACAAAAAGCAATTATGAGCTATATTTATTTTATACGGCACGGCATTATTCAAATCAAAAAGTTTGTATTTCCAGTAGATATTTTTTTGTTTAGTATAGTTTTCTTCACATTGTACTATATTTCGATCATCATCATCATCTTCCTGCCCTTATCCTATTTTACTTGGGGTCGGCGCAACACGTTTTTTCCTTCCATTTTCCTCTATCAGACGTCACACTATCATTTACTCCTTTTTCACTCATATCGTTCCTTACACACTGTATTTCGATAGTTAATATATTTAATACAATGTTACTATGTATGGAAACTATCTTTAGCAGAACAATCTATTGGCCTTTCACCTATCACACATTGTTATCGCAGCGGATGGGGCCCTTCCGTTGTAAAAGTAAATGAAATCAGTTTGAATATAAACTATACAAAGTGCGTTCAAAACTAAATATCCTAATAGACTATTTAATACTAGAATAAAAACAGAACTATATTTTATATGTTAAGTCGGGGAAAAGTTTTTTCGCATTATAATATGTATAAACTTGTAATAAAATCTTCTTGGTATTTATATCTGGCTGGTTTTGCTGTAATTGAAAGTTAAAATTTTAAAGAACATAATTCCAAATTCTAATTTTATTAGAGAGAGAAAGATTTTATTTCAAGTTCATAATACTATAATGCGAAAAGACTTTTTCCCCGACCTAATATGTATAGGGGAAGCTGTTATGCTATGTGTATTTAGATTTATAACAACCCTATGATTCCTAACCAAATTATAGAACTTCCCATGGTTCGCTTCAAAAGGGCTGTACGTTTGTGGTTAACTGAGAATCATTTCTATAATATAAAAGAGTTCTTATATTACGATTAAATATGCTAAGCTACCTACTAAGTATTACTTAAGAGCTGTTATCATGTTTATCTGCAAATAAATCTTTGATTGTAAGAATTATTTAGTTTGTAATGGTCTCCCATAATAACCAAACTCCCAAAAACCACTCCCGTATTAAATATAAGTAAAAATCTTGGGTCAATATCCACACACGGCTATCTGATCCCAAGCTAAGCAGAGCTTGTGTTATGGTAATCAGACTGCTGATAAACATACTTAAATATTTCTAAATACATATTATAGATAAATTATACCCAGACACAGAACAAATGATCGTGCTCGTCACACAAACGTTTGTTCTGGGTGGGAATCGAACCCACGACCTCCGGCTTAGCAGCCAGGGTCACTAATATAAGGAATTTAATCTTTGTATCGCTGGGGCCATCGCAGGCATTCAATTCACAAATACACACCCAGAACAACCATTCGTAGATCGCACTAATTCTTGTCCTACGTGTGGATCGCGAACCCGCGACACATCGCATGGGGAGTTAATTATTTACTACTACAGCAAATATGTTCACTAAAGTAAAAATTACCCTGAAAGGATTAAAAACTCACCTTAAGTTAATGAGCTACTTTAAATATGTTCTCTTAACTTAAAATCACCCCGAAAGGATTAAAAACTCACCTTAAGTTATTTAGCCAGCTACTTTAAAAATGTTCACTAAGGTTAAAATGATCCCGAAAGGATTAAAACCTCCCCTTAAGTTAATTAGCTAGCTACTTTAAATATGTTCTCTTAACTTATTCATCAGCCTTTCGGAAACTGGGGCTTAATTTTTACTACAAAATATATTAACTAAAGTAAAAATGACCCCGAAAGGATTAAAACCTCACCTTAAGTTAATTTGCTACTTAAAAAATGTTCACTGAATTTAAAAATGACCCCGAAAGGATTAAAACCTCACCTTATCGGACGATGTACCGTCCGGCGGATGAGTCCTACCGTCTCCGGAGGCGGGACTCGATATAATAGGTACCCCGGGCGACCTCGGGGGCGGGGTCAGCGTTGCTTCACCTGCGAACAGTTCGCCATCTATGAACAAAACGGGGGCACGCTGTTTAAGGGGGGCGACCCCAAAGAGAAATGAAAGATTTTCGGGGTCTTTGCATTTTTCTTATTAAAATTAGATAGTAGGAATGGTATGGTGGGCTTTTTAAAATGAGACTGGGAGATTTTGGGAGGAGAACAGTGTTGTTTGACCTGCAAAATAAAACCTTTTGGGGCATGTTAATTAATTTTTTTTTTTTTTAGTAGAGCATCGTTACTGACTTATCTAAAAGTCAATGGAAAAAGTGTCTAGTGACGTTCCTTGTATTTACTTAGATAGTAAGGTATTTTTAAATTTATTAATACTTAGTCTTAAGTTATGGTATACTTTGTAACACTTATGTTGATAATTCGATCACTACTCATTCATCATTCCCCTGCCCTTATCCCAATTATTATTATTTGGGGTCAGCGCAACACGTCTTCTAGACATGTTGCTTGAAGTTTTGGCTATGGTTTTATAGTCGGCCGCCTGCCTGACGAATGCGATTGTTGGTTGTTTACCCGCCACCATTCGGGTGACCCAAGGTGCTTGGTACAGTGCACTGGGTCTTAAGGTCCATTAGTCGCCTTTTACGACACCCAGTGGAGGATATGGGGTGGTGCTATTCTTTATATCCGGACACCACACGGAACAATCACTACTCATTGTTATACAACATTTTCAAACTTACCGTATGTGGGGGGAGTAGCGGGAGCTGTCGCCGGGAGGATAACGTTTAGTGGTGGCTGTGGTTGCTTCTGAAATTACACGAATCAGGTATTTTAATAATCTTCGTAAGGCAGAATTAGGTACTTCACTAAAAAAAAAGTAATTAATCCGTCAGATAGATGTCCAAAAAACATTAAATATGTTTTTTTTTCTTATATGAAATCAACAAAAAAGATGTAACGAATCAAATATTGTGAATCTTATAAATTGGGGGCTAGTAACGTCGTTGTCAGATTTATACTCACTATATCTCTGGGTCTCTGTTTTATTTACGAGATAAAAGAAAAAAAATGCCAGAAAATTCTTACCAGTGTTTTTTTTCGAAATGACTACGCAAAAAATCGTCCCAACCCACCAACAGATTTCAAACGTATCTCATTTAATACATCATGGTATCATGATCATTTTTTATTATGACGACATCATCGTAAGTCATGGGGTTAACGTGCAAAAAAACAATTCTTGTTCACTTTTTTCAGTACAAAAAAATTAAGGCACACTATTTAACTATAAAAAAGCTATTGATAGAGAACAGCCGTGAGACGTATAGGTAAAATAACGGTCTAATCTCACTGTACCCTCGCCCCTTGCCATGCTAACATGCGCGCGCGCACCTCAGTCGTGTCCTGTACGTTCCGCTGTGTTCACGTTGTTTATCTGTGCAATATCGGCTTTTTTGCAGCTATTGCTGACCTCTGCTTGTTTATTGGGCCCTTTGATAGTAAATTAACAACAACAAAGAAATGTTTAAAAATACTAACCTAAAATGTTGTTTTTTTATCAAAAATATACATAATTACATAATACACTTGAATATTTTTGCTATTGATAACTAAAATGTTCAGCTGAACCATTATGTGTTGTAATTAATAACTAAAATGTGGTTATTTAAAAGAAATTAACACCCCATTTAAGTAAAATGTTTTTATTTTTTTTTTCAATAACCCCATATCTTTAGGGAAAAAAAATTGATATTTATCTTTTTATGGGACTTCATAATCATATTGAAACTAGTCCCAAGTCTGTTGGTTCTTGGGACAGCGCCCATACAATTTTTTTTGCATACTCCTTTATCTGACGGATTAATTAGTTTTTTTTTAAATACTCAAGTCACTCAAATACCAAATTGTTAAATTATGTGTAGCTGATACGGCGGCTGGCGAGCGATCTTCAACTGACGGTTCCTCAGTCGCCCGTCGCCGCGTCGGCTCATGATTAAGGACTCCGGTTGGGTCCGAAACTAGTCGTACTATACTGATAAATACACCTGACTGTGTCCACATGAGGCTTACAGTGAACCAGCTAACATTCAATGACTGTATTGTTGTTCTGAGTTTGTTTCGACATTTCTACTCAGGGTAGTTTAGAAGAAAATGTCGACCACAACGAGTGAACAAAAAATAATACGAGATTAAAAAAATAAATAAATATAAAACTAGATTTTGTCCGCGGTTTCTGTTATTTTTTAGTCAAATAGCCAATATAATAGGTCGAGAAAAAAGTATTTTCTCATTATAATATGTATGAACTTGTAATAAAATCTTTTTGGCTATAGTATTTGTATCTGGCTGGTTTTGGTATAATTGAAAGTTAAAATTTTAAAGAACATAATACCAAATTCTAATTTATTTAGAGAGAGAACGATTTTATAACAAGTTCATACATACTATAATACGAAAAGACTTTTTCCCCGACCTATTATTTGATTCGAATTCAGTTTTTTTAATTTAAAAACTACTTACTCGTCCAGTGTAGTAAGGAGTCGAAGTCTGAAACTGGCTATCAGCTCTCAGGGCAGGGGAAGAAGGGGTGGTGGAAGGTGAGGAAGGCTCCACTGCTGGGGACGAGGACATCATGGGGTCAGGGTCAGAACATGGCGGTCAAAGGTCAAAGGACAAACGTCAACGCTACGAGCAACAACATCAAAATTCGTAATTTGTAAATTTTATTGAACTAATTTAAAAAAAGGAATTTTTATTATTGAACAATGATTATTTATACATTTATTTTATCGTTGTTCTTTTATTTTATAATTAAAATTCGTTGTTGTTAACGATTTTTTTTTTGTTTCTATATTTAAATTTTATTGAATTGTGATTATTGTAAGAATAAATTTATTTACTAAAAATATATTTATTTATTTATTGAACTATTTACAACTTATTTGGAATGAGTACAGGAATAGGGTAAATAATATTTATTATTTGATTAGTTATAAAACTGTTTTTGGAAGTATTTTTGATTATAATGGAATGTGGGAGGAAGATAGGGAAGGGGAATGGAAAACAAGGATTTTCCTGAAACAAAAATTATTTAATTAATATATTAATAATGTTGACCTAATAAGCAAAGCATAGTGATATAGTGATTTGAAAACATTAAAGTAATGATACAATAATGTCCGGACCTATCTCAGCCGCGGTGGCTAGTGTTACTATGACACCACCCAGCTACGCGGGGCATATTACTGTGCACAAGCGTGTGCTAACACAGGTGCACTCTCTGTTCCCGCACTCTCATAGTACGTTGGGACGGCAATTCCATAAGACCGGGGAGAAACCCGGCAGGATACACATTATCACGTGCTTTCCGAAACACGAAAGCTGTGATACTCGTAACCCGAAATTTCGAATGTTGTTTGTTTTAGAAATTAAAACAAACACCACATTCGAAAAGTCGGCGCCCGCCGTGGGAATCAAACTCGAGACCTTTGACTTAGCAGTCCTGCGGTCTTACCACTTGACTATCACAGCTTCAGCATACTTTTAAATCCAGTACAAACACTTACTACTTAATTCTTAACGCTAACAAATCCATCATCCGGTAAATACGTAACATTTTTCGACTTCGAGAGCTGATACGCTATATCCTCAGCTGCTTCTAATCTCCTTAGTTCTACTAAACCTTCACCGGCTTTGCCAAATGCTTCAGCTAATAACACCGCTTGTTTAGAATCACCCTCAGCTGATATAACTGCAGCCTTTTTCTTAAATTCAGCTTTCTCAACTAAGTATCTCGCTTTCTCAGCTTCTAATTGAGCAATCTGTTTTAGTTCAACTGCTTGGAGAAACTCTCTGCCAAAGGTCACGTGTGTTATAGCTATATCATCAAGTATCAAACCAAATTGTGCTGCTCTCTCAGTTAAGCTTTCGTTAACTTTGAAAGAGACCATCTCTCGTTGGTTGATCAACTCACTCGCGTTAAATTGTGCGACGATTGCTTTCAAAACTTCTCCTGTTATTGATGGAAGAACTCTTTGCGCGTAATCTTCTCCTAAATTCGAGTATATTTTTGGTAGTTCATCTGGGACTGGTCTGTACAAGATTCTTAGTGTAATTTCCACTCTTTGTAGATCTTTGCTGCCTGTTCGAGTGGATATGTTTTGGGGGTTTGACTTGACATCGAAGATTATTGGTTTTTGTACCCATGGGATGATGAAATGTGTGCCTTCGCCGACCACAGTCTTTTGTATGCCTGTGAATCTGTCGAATATGACGGCTCTTTCTCCGCCATCGACGTTGTAAAGAGCATTGTTAGCTACACCACCTACTAAAGACACACCAACACCCATTTTGGCTAATCGAGTGAAGATTTTCGTCGACATCTTTAGGGTATTTTTGATTTAAATCAAAATATCTTGCTCTTTTTAGTTTAAAAATATCAGTATTACTTTCTCAAAGACACACACTTTAACCTTAAATACTATTATTTCAATTCACAGTCAAAAAACCTTCGATATCACATTGAGCATGCTTATACAAAACACATTAATGACACTTAACCACAGTATAGAAAAATAACCACAAATTTTCGCAACAAAATGTTCAGTAGAACAATATTTTTCAACAGTTTTTAAATGAAAATCTTCCACGGTAGTGTTCTAGTAATGTCTGTACATAACTGATGGTGTACAAAGTAATCAAATTAGCAGTAAAGTGATATATCACCAATTATGACAAGCACGTTGAAGTTTGTAGTCCAGGAGACCGGGGCGTTTGTTATAACATCATCGTTTTTCTTCTAAATTTAGACTGCGCGGATAGCCGAGTGGTATAGGTCGCCACACCAATTACCATTGCGCGCGACGTGTCGCGAGTTTGATCCCCGCGTAGGAAAAAAGATTGTGCGTTCCACAAATGCTTGTTATGAGTCTGGGTGTCTTTGTGCATGTGAATTGAATGTCTGTGAAATCCCCCGAGACACAAGGATTAAATTCCTTAGTGCGGGAGTGGTTTATTTCGGTGACCTATATAGCACTCGGCTATCCGATAATAAATAAAAATATAATTCCATAACTTATTTTGATTACGACAATTTTCTTCTCCCGCTGCGAGTACTGAAAGCGGTGAAAGATAGTCCATGGGGGTGCTGTCTATTGTCCGTTTACCTTCGAAAACTGTCACTTAGTAGCCTAATTTGAATAAACGTTTTGTTTTTGGCCAAACCTTTTTCTTAAGTTGCAATTTCATCACAACATTGTGTATAAATTTATCTACACTGCTTGCTGGACCATTTTTTTAACCATTTTGGTAACTATTTAACACTTAAGCATTAACAGCTGCAACATACATTCACGCAGGTAATACCACAAGTGAAAATTAACTTATACTACGTTATGTACTTGGGATTTAAGCTATAAAGATAATTGTAACATTAAAAATAAGACAACGGACAAAATAAAGTCACTAGCTCATGGACTATACCTTGGACCATGGTTATATGACAGTAAAGGTACGTGACTGTTATCTCAAGCGGTTAAAATAATTCCATAGACAATAAAAAACCCCGAATAATAACTTATAATAAGACATAAAAAACTTTGCAAAGGAAAATCATCTATATCTTTTCTGGGTAAAAAGTAGTCCAGGAGTCTTTTTCCAGCTATTTCCATGAAATAAGAGATCAATTTTGGATAATTTAACCATGTTGGTATTTAATTACTTAATTTCAAGCTTAGATCCTTAAAATTAAGCAATGAATTTTGATATTTTTTTAAATAGGTAGAATGTTTCAAGAGGAAGGTTTATATGTAAAATACATCAGTATTGCACTCGTGCGAAGCCGAAGCGGTTCGCTAGTATAGATATAAATCCGTTCAAATGAGTCATACCGCGTCACCATTCGATTTCCTGTGTATATAGGAAACACATCAATCGGTTTTAATCTTTATATAAATGTATTTTATAACAAGATAACTATACTTTACTTTTTATCATTTGGTTTTCGCTTATAGCCTCCATGTTAAGTGTTTATTTTCTGTTTGCTGTAATATTAGGGGAGAGTGAGAGAAAAAAAAAATGTTTCGCCGACCCCAAGTAAAATGGGATGAGGGCAGGAAGATGATGATAATGTAATATTAGGATCAATTAACTTTAATACTTCACTGTATAGTATAAAAGAGTTCATTCGACGTATCTTTTCAGGGGCTACCCTGAAAAGAATGTCCGATCGACAGTACAGACAGTATGGACGTACGTTATTTATACATAAATATAAAAATTTGATATTCTGTTTGTAATATTAAACAAACCGTGTTTTACCACATGAGTAAGAATATAATATTTTGAATTTTGAATTTGAATTTTGGTTTTATTTATTTTATTTAACAATCAAAAAAAATATTAGGTAACATTTCTTCAACAGAAAAATCATAGGTGAAATCCCAGGTTTCTCAAATACTGATCAACACAAACATTTGTTAATCGTCACTTGTCAGTTGAGTCTCATGTCAAGCTCTGTGATTGGTTGTAAGTTTTATGGTCAACCAATCACAGTCGTGATCAGTTGATTTGACAGCAGATTCAATTAATCAGCCTTCCAGAAACCAGGGTATGTAGTATTCTGCTATTATTCTATTTTTATTCGGTAAGAAACATAAGTTAGCCTTGAAACGAAAGTTATAGAAATGTCAAGGACTCAGTCCAGACGTTTTATAGTTTAGTCGATAGGTATAACCTCATTTTAGGGTTCCGTACCCAAAGGGTAAGACGGAACCCTCTTACTAAGCCTCCGCTGTCTGATGATGTCTGAAAATAAAAATATTAAGGGTGTCCTAAAAACTGATCACCCAATCTTTACAAACAAGTAGATTAATAGACTAAAAATTAAAATAACTGCAACAAACGTGGTTTTCCATTATAGATGATAGTACGGAACCCTTCGTGCGCGAGTCCGATTCGCACTTGGCCTGTTTTAGTAGCATGGTTAACTTTAACACTTACAGACGGATTCATGGGACTAACCGACAAGTTACGAGTCTATGACTCTAAGGTAAGGTAATTCCCCGGTAAGTAAGTATTTGTATCCAGTTTCCGGAACTGCATAACAAAATGCAGTTGTGGAAGATGGGAATAACGTTCTTTCACACTCAGACGGCTGGATCATTTTTCATACTGACACCCTTTTTTTTCGGGAGGAAATCCTCATAGACTTCCTCCGCCTGGGGAGAGACGGAGGGTCGTGCCGGACTCCTACCGGCTAAAACCCCCCGGTGTCACCTCGCACCTGCGCGCGGGGCCGCGGGAGTCCAATTTCTTCCGCGGCCCCGCGCTAGTGCTGGCCCGGTGCGGCCGGGCCTCGCCTCGTGCACGGGGTGGTGAGGTGTGTAACTACCCCGTGCATCGTCTCGAAACGCGCCGCGCCTCCGCCTCGGGTCCATCGAATAGGCGGCGGGTACTCCGGATTAACACATAGGCTACATTTTAACCGACTGCGTCAGTGAAGTCGTGAGCAACAGCTAGTTTTTTATACATAGATAAGTTATAAAATTGATATGCGTTATCAAAATCTTTTCGTCGGAAACTCAAAATGTGTTTTCTGAACAATTTTCCTTAAACAGATATAAAATGCCGTGATGACCTTTTTTTGTATCCCAGTGGAAGTCCTCATGGACTGCCTTCATTATGGACTTGATAAGAAGGTGTGCCTGATTTTTACCGGCTAAAACCACTGGAGCGTCCTCATCTGCCTATGGCTGGGAGTACGGGGTTCGCTTTCGCGTTCACTGCGCCACCGGCAGGCCTTGACCTGTCGTGCAAGATCGGCGGGTCTCTCCTCCCGGTAAGCGTGTAGGAACTGCCACTACGAAAGGCTGGGCCCGTGCCCAGCAGTGAGACAAATAAAGGATTTTGGAAGTCGAAAATCCGTGTCCGTGTGGTGTCCGGATATAAAGAATAGCACCACCCCATATCCTCCACTGGGTGTCGTAAAAGGCGACTAATAAACCTTAAGACCCAGTGCACTGTACCAAGCATCTTGGGTCACCCGAATGGTGGCGGGTAAACAACCAACAATCGCATTTCCAAAGAGGGTTAGTGTCAGGCAGGCGGCCGACTATAAAACCATAGCCAAAACTTTAAGCAACATGTCTAGAAGACGTGTTGCGCCGACCCCAAGTGAATTGGGATAAGGGCAGGAAGATGATAATGGAAGTCAAAAATCGAGTACCTCAAAGAAACAGGTGTAAACTAAGATCAATTGTACCGGTAAAACATATCGTAGGGATTCAATAAGTCGATACATCAGGCTATCTGTCAAGCACGATTGTCATTATCTTCGTGTACGAGTTATCATTTAATGATAAGCGCGGCCGTAACACTTCAACATACGATAGTGTCGGTTATTGTTTACTGGAGTGAATCGGTATGTTGACAATTTATTTTAGGATCAGCCGTTTTAGGTACTCATG
This sequence comes from Chrysodeixis includens, assembly GCA_941860345.1. Lineage (NCBI taxonomy): Eukaryota > Metazoa > Arthropoda > Insecta > Lepidoptera > Noctuidae > Chrysodeixis > Chrysodeixis includens. Next base: position 9,667,625 of record OW796110.1, on the reverse strand, counting down.
AAACTGGTTAGGCTCTAGATAGGCGGACTGCACTTCAACTGCGAGGCAACTGCAAATTGCAGTTCAAGGGCTGTTTGAATGCAGTTGACACGACTGCAAAAGAACTGCAAATCAAAAGCGCAGTCCGATTGCAGTTGAATCGCAGTCGGCGTCCAGTCGGCCTGCAGTTAAAGAGAGAGAGTGAAAAAGAACTGCAAATCTAACTGTACGCGGAGTCATCGAACCTTTAGTTTTTGTAAAGCGGGGACAATCCTCACCTTTCCCCCTTAGGGGAAGGGCCGTGTATTAGTCAGTAAGAGTCTATTTTACTGACTTTCCGTGTTTCGGAAAGCACGTGAAAATGTGGATCCTGCGCCTGTTCTGTCTCCGGTCGTGTCGGATTGCCGTCCCATCGGGCTATGAGAGTAAAGGAACAGAGAGTGCACCTGTGTTAGCACACGCTTGTACACTATAATATGTCCCGCGTAACTAGTTGGTGTCATAGGTAGTAACACTAGCCGCCGCGGCCGAAATCGGTCCGGACATTATTAGTATTATCTTACTGATTGAACCTGAACCGCTATGCCCAACATGCGCGTTTCGGTGTCGGTACATGGCAATACCTTGCAATTCTTCATACACCGCTTTAGTTTGAAACTGCACCTAGTACCTACAAATCCATGTACATACATAGAACTGCAAGGCCACCTAGTTACTCCAGATTAATTCGTTATTTTACACTAAGCGCCATTTATCTAAGAGAGTACATTCCATACAACTGACTATCATATCCAAGATACAGTGATCAATCATTCCAACAGGTGATAAGAGACATCGTGATATTATCTCGAAGGTGATGTATCTTCTACTCGTGTGAATTTTAGTGTTATTATGCTAAAAACTTTGAAGTTGGTTATAAATTGTCGTCTAGAGATTCTATGAATGGATGGATACTTTAAGGGCAAATAAACATAAGGTTGAAGACTCGAATCCAGTGAAGATAAGTAAGAATATGTTTTTTTACTCAAAAGCTCTAAATATATCAAGAGAGCATTGTGATTCGAGAGTTTTATATATAAGACTAGCTTTTGCCCGCGGCTTCGCACGCGTTAAGAATTATTATTGTTTAGCAAGTTAGTGTAAAAATTAGGGCCTACAAAACTTCCTTGTACACAATATTCTTAACTAATTTGTCATTTGGCGCTAAACCTATCAAGCTACTGGGAGAACTTACTCGTGAGCAAGCAACATAGAACTGCCCATGAGAGAAGCAATGTTCTCTCAAGCCGCAAATTTGAGAGTTTGCCCCTGAGACTTGTTTATAGTCATGGCTAGTCAAAAATCTAGGAAGATTTCTACAAACATCCCCTATTTCAACCCCTTATGTGTGGAATTTATCAAAATCTTTCTTAGCGGATGCCTACGTTATAGTACCTATGTGCATGTAAAGTCTCAGCCCGATCGGTTTAATTTTGACAAAGTTTTGTAAAAAAATTCATCCCCTATTTTATCCCCTTGGGGGTAGAATTTATCAAAATCCTTTCTTAGCGGATACCTACGTCATAACATCTACCTGCATGCCAAATTTCAGCCCGATCCGTCCAGTAGTTTGGGCTGTGCGTTGATGCATTAATTTCGATCGAATTTGATTACCATAAAAACGGTTCTAGTGAGTTAATCTTAAAAGATAGACATATACTGTCGCGGACATTTTTTTAGATCATTTCAATAGGAATAATTCTTACATACATATATTGTGTGTATCTTGAACCGTTTTCGCAGCGCACGCAACAGAAGCCCTCGAGGATGAAAATTTTCCCCGTTTTTTTTACACATTTACCATTATTTCTTCGCTCCTAATAGTTGCAACGTGATATTATATAGCCTAAAGCCTTCCTCGATATATGGTCTATTCTACACAAAAATAATTTTCCGATTCGAACCAGTAGTTCCTGAGATTAGCGCGTTCAAACAAACAAACAAACAAACAAACTCTTCAGCTTTATAATATTAGTATAGATAAGATATATTATTATATAAGATATATTATTATATAATACCAGCCTACAAACGTCCCAGCAGTTCTAGGTGCAGACCTCTTACCATATAGGGAAGGTTTGAGCATTAATCACCACGCTAGCTCACTGCGGGCGATTTTAGATTACAATTTTTGGAATCCAGGTTTCCTCACAATCTTTACCTTCATTGATTGTCAATGGTGTCTTAAAATACTTAAGAAATGCACATAATTTTGGAAGTCTTTAGAACTTGTCGTGCATATAAACCGCAAGGTAACTACGACATTTTTTCACATTAAAAAACTATGATAACCAATTCTAAACCCAAATACCTAACTCTAACTCAACATTTTTACTTTACCCTATAAATAGAGAATATCACATCAAGTCAAGGGCATAACTTATTACAGTTATTACGTAACTTTCGTCTAGCCCCAAGTATTATTGTTAGCAGTCATGACGCGGGTCGGAAACCTTATAAATTCGTATTGTAGACAAATTGAGTGTACGGATTTTAAAGTACACGTAAGAGACGAAAGTTTGAGAATTTGTTGAACTATGTTAGTGGGAGAAAGGATCATCATCATCTTCCTGCCCTTATCCCATTTCACTTGGGGTCGGCGCAACACGTCTTCTAGACATGTTGCTTAAAGATTTGGCTATGGTTTTATAGTCGGCCGCCTGCCTGACACTAACCCTCTTAAGGTCCATTAGTCGCCTTTTACGACACCCAGTGGAGGATATGGGGTGGTGCTATCCTTTATATCCGGACACCATACGGATTAGTGGGAGAAAGGATATTGAGAACAATTATGAACGGACAGATGAATATGCAATAATATGCACGTTGACTGCTTCTGACGGAGGACCCATCAATCAGGGTAGAATGGAAGAAAAACCAGTATTACTAGCTGTTGCCTTCGACTTCGCCCGCACGAATGTCGGTAATAGCTGCAAAAACATTACCCTATCTGACGCTATAGGTTAAAAAATTGCTAATGTGTTAATTCCAAGTGGACAGCTAACTCTATACCAATATATTTCTTTTTCTAAATTTTTCCAGTCGTTTGAGAGTGACAGAGTAACAAACATCCTTTAAACTAACAATCTTTCGAGTTTATAATAGTATTAGGATAGTAGTAGTAGTAGTAGTAGACCGGTGTCTCTCTTCCACAACTTCTATTAGAGACCACAGACAAAGTTCTGACACAGCAAGAGTGAGAAGAAAAACAGAAAAAGAGAGTAAAGATACTCTGTACAAATCAAATAAAAATCCATTTATTCAAATTAGGCTACAATGTAGCAAAATTTATAAATTATAGACAGCACCCCATCGCTCACCCTTCACCGCTTCCTGTGCTCTCGCTGCGGGAGAAGAAACGACATGAGATACTAACATTTGTTTATGCAAAATCACACTAACCCATTTAATTATAAAGAATTTAATCTCAAGATCCATTAATGTTTCTAGATAGGAACATACGTAATAATATAACGATAAGATAACACAAATAATTGAGTTTTATAGTTATGATTCATGTATGATATAAAAGTGAGATATAATAAGAAGATGTTCTAAGTTCGGCGGTCGCGCCCGGCGCTGCTGCTGGAGCTGCGGAAACCCTAAAGCGACGAAAATATAATAACCTTACGGGCAATTATATTTTTGAGCCCTTTGGGGTCGAAACGCTTGGGCCATGGGGGCCGGGTGCACGAGCTCTGTATAAGGAACTCGCTAAGCGCTTGGTCGACTCCACCCGTGATCAGAGGGCTGGACTGTATTTCGCGCAAAGAATTGGTATTGCCATTCAGCGTGGTAATGCGGCCAGTCTCCTGGGCACGTTTCCCGCCATTGACGGAGATGAGGATATTTTTTTCGACGCTTTGTAAATATGTAATTTTTTTAGTTACATAAGTTTAGTCATAAATGTAGATATTTCTTGTTTTAGTATTGTTTCTGTTAAATAAATATGTCAGCATTATTATCTAACTACTTAATAAGAAGATAGTGCTGACATAGGGGGATATAGAAAACTATATGTTGTGTGTATGTATGTGTCATACCTAATCACATTAAATTCAATACGTTAATGTATTGGTAATTATATGTCGATAAACACAAAAAAAAATATGGAAAAATAAAAAATAAATATTTTTACGACCAAGCTACCGCATTAGCTAGAAAGTTGAAATTTTCACAAATTATGTATTGCCGTTGCAGCTATAACAACAAATACTAAAACTTAAAAAAGAATATATCCCTTATGGGTCCCCATATAATAAACCTGTCTTTTTTCAAATTTTCACACAAAATTTATATAAAATAAAATATAGTTATACATAGATGATAGTAAGGAACCCTTCGTGCGCGTGTCTGACTCGGACTTGGCCGATTTTTCATACACCGCGCGCTTGTAGACATTTATTTTTTAGAAACGGGTGATTTATACTACTGTATGTATTTATACTGTGTAGCAACCCTGAATAAGTCACGGTAGAAAAAAAAAGTCTCGGATATAAGTACGAACGAATGGTCACATATTTATTCAATAATCCACAACTTTCACGCAACGCCATCTAGTCTGAAACTAAGCAGAGCTTGTATTATGAGTACTAGACAACTGATAAACGTACTTATACATTTCAAAATACATGCATAATATATTATAAATAAGTTACACCCAGACACAGAACTAATGATCGTGCTCATCACACAAACATTTGTCCTGGGCAAAATCAAACCCACGACCGCTGCGCTGGTATACCAGTCAGGGCCACTTACCACTAGACCAACATGAAGCTTACAATAATTTTGTTTCAAATATGATCGTTGATACTTAGAGTTTGAAAAAAAAACTAGAAAAACGATCTTGTCGTAAATATTATGAACTTAAAATAACAATCATAAAAGAAGTTTTAGAAAATAAACAGAAAACAGATCACAGGAAACGTTAAGAAGAAAACAAGAGAACGTGTTTGTTTAAAAGATGCGTTTAACGTTCATAAATGTATAAACAACAAAACTATTAATAAAAACAAGTAAAACAGATGCTTAAAAGTGATATAACCGACTTGATATAAAGAGAGTGTGATGGTGTTTCCCATTATTCTATTGAAATAAGGAGTTAATAAATGAATCAATATATTACACACAGACATAGAAGAAAAAAGTGTGGCGTCTGATAGGGGAGAATAGAAGAAAAAAACGTGTTGCGCCGACCCAAAGTAAAATGGGATAAGGGCCGGATGATGATGACACCCAGACACAGAACAAATGATAGTGCTCAACACACAAACAATTGGCCTGGGTAGGGAGCGAACTCACGACCTCCGGTATAGCAATCAGGGCCACTAACCACTAGACCAACAGACCCGTCAAGTATCTAAACAAATGCAGAGTACTGCACTCGTATGAAACCTAAAAAATGACATTATTTTAAACTCGGGATCGAACCTACAACCTTGTAGCGTCATTGAACCGCTAGGCCAACACTACATAGGGGTCAATTAGGCAATAATTAGTAAAGTAGGTCAGAAAACAATTCGATCTAAACTATTCTTATTAACACGATTAAATCGAGTTAGTACGCGATTCGTTATATGGCTGGCTAGCGCCCGTCCCCACTGCTAGGCATTCCTCTGCCCATTACGTGGGTTTGATTCCCGCGTAGGACAAGAATATGTGTCAGCACGATTTATTGTAGATATAGTTTTGCAACGTTTTGTGTGAAAGATGATATGGCTGCAAAGAGTGTGACTTGCGAGATGACGTCAGATAGGAACGTGTGGAAGAAGAAGACATGCTGCGACGACCCTAAATAATAATAATTGGGATAAGGGCAGGGGAATTATGATGATGGTTTTGCAACGTGTTTTCATATCTGCTTGTAATAGTTAAAACTAGATTTTTTATTGATGTTAGGAATGTAGCTGTATGTAAGTTTAGGTTACGATGGGTCTGTCATAGCCTTTTGGTCTAAAAGATCTAATAATAAAAAGGTTATGTGCATGTTGTTATGTGTGTAAATATCCCTGACGAAATATGCCCGTGCGAAACCGGGATTTGCTGCTAGTCTTATACAACGTTGATAAAAGCGAGAGGCATTAAATGAAACCACATATTCTGTATATCATTATAAGGCTACACAACAAAAATCAAATCAATGTAAGCAATATTCTTATAATAACTTTCGTGAGGATGATTCATACTTAAAACGTTATAACGGTTTACTCACGCGTATTTATCGGGATAGCCCGACTAGTTTCGGACCCAACCGGAGCCAACTAGATAACTATGCCTATAAAACTTAGTCACCTAATCAGGAAGATACAGCATGTTCAAACTAAAAAAAAACTAAAAAAATATCCTGTGACTAAACTATTGCTTACATTGATTTGATTTTTGTTGTGTAGCCTTATAATGATATACAGAATATGTGGTTTCATTTAATGCCTCTCGCTTTTATCAACGTTGTATAAAATTCCCATGTCACAATATTGGTTACCGTACTCCTACGAAACAGCTGGACCGATTCTCTTGAAATTATGTTTGCTCCAACTAGTATATAATTATAAACTCTTCACATTTTTTCTTTCGACACGTCTGGCTCGAATAAGCATGCGTTAGCCATTACAATAACGTACGATTGTAATTGATAAAGGCTATCAAATCGAGTTTATTTCGACTTTTACCTTAAAATATGTAATATCCAACAACATTATAAACGCGAAAGTTTGTAAGTACGGATGAATGTTTGTTACTCTTTCACGCTCAAACGACTGGAGCAATTTTGATGAAATTTGGTACGGAGTTAGGCGACATCCTCGTCAATCCCCTGACGGAGGATAGTCCATGAGGATTTCCAATGGGATACAGAAAAGGTGTCACCTTGGATTAGCACATAGGCTACTTTTTAACCGACTTCGTGGTATGGTAATGTTTTTGCAGCTATTACTGACATTCGCGCGGGCGAAGTCGCGGGCAGCAGATAGTATACTATATTTATAGCTACCTACCTATTTTGTTAAATTATTCCCCAAATTTGTATAAAATTATAAACACTTTTGGAGTTTTCCCTATGGTTAACAGAATTTTCAAATATGGTTATAGATAATACCCAATTCGATTTAATTAATCTAGTTAATTACAGGCTAATAATACATTTAACTCATTATAGTGTACAGTCACGTGCGAAAACAATCCAGGGTGTCAGCTAACTCCATACCAACTTAAACCAACCGTTTGAGTAAACATCCATCCATACCTATTTGGCAGAACTGTTGGTCTAGCGGTCACCACCGCTGGACCAACAAATCTGTCAAATAGGCTTCTGTTATACCTGTCAGGGTCACCACCCTGACAGGTATAACAGAAGCCGTGGGTTCGATCCCCAACCAGGACAAATGTTTGAGTGATGAGCAGGATTTGTTCTGTGTCTGGGTGTAATTTATTTGATTGATTGATCAGTTGTCTCGTACTTATAATACAAGCTCTCTCTCTCTAGTTTGAGACTAGATGGCATTCAGAATATTAGTGGGATACACAGTACTACTATTAAAGCTTTAATAGTTAATTAAGTATTAGTATCGTTACAAAGATACTTTAAAAATAAAATATTAGGTGCGTAAGTAAACTTGTCTAAAACCAGATATAAAACGTTAAGTTTATCTAAACTAGTCGAAATATCTGTAAAACCTTGAACCGAGTTGGTTATCTTTTTGTGATGAAATATTAAGAGCAGTGCTCAGTATAAAACAAAGTCGCTCCCCGCTGTCTGTCTGTCCCTATCATCATCATCCTTAGCCCAGTTATTATTTGGGGTCGGCTCAGCATGTCTTCTTCTTCCACACGTTCCTATCTGACCGTCCCGATGTATGCTTAGATCTATAAAACTACGCAACGGATTTTGATGCGGTTTTTAATAGTAAAATGTTTCAAAAGAAAAGGTATATTTACTGCAGTGGCGATTTTAGGTTTCAATCTTTGGAATCCAGGTTTCCTCACGATGTTTTCCTTCACCGATTGGCAGTAGTGTCTTAGGATAATTAAGAAAGTACCCTATCTCTGTTACGTACCGCGCGGCTGCAGGCAATTATTTTTAAGAAAGGGCTGAGTTAAGCTATTGTCATCGGACTTTAAAAGAGACAGAGACCCCTGAGTTTGTTTCAACATTTCTTCTCAGGGTAGTCTGTTAGGAAATGTCTATTTTTTATGACATGTAAAAGTGATATAATTATCCTACTTACTTAATGATTTTATTTCATTTCATATATTTATACTGCGGTAGATGGGCGTATGTAAGATGATAATCAACACTAGAGATTGTATGTTGATCGCTGACTCCTAATAATGACACACGGTAACTTTCAGTTCTATTATGCCACTTCTTTCTTTTAGTCTGTTTCTCAGTTCTAATTATACATTTTCGCATACATTTAATAGCAATTTGTGCAGAATGGAAGGTCGAATTAATTGACGATGTGGTCTAACTGATTAGTAGCGTCCGGATGACTGGATATATGGTTTTTAAATTCTTGGAATAATATCATTTGTGGTGGCCTTGTGGCTCTATGTATGGATTTGTATGCACGAGGTGCAGGTTCGATCCCCAGTACAGGCAAGTTCCAATGTGACTTTTTCAAAGTTATATGTACATTCTCTAATAATTTTAAGACATTACTGGCAAACGGTGAGAGAAAACATTGAGAGGGAACCTGGATTCCAAATATTGTTATCTGAAATCGCCAATCCGCAGTGAGCTAGCGTGGTGATCAATGCTCAAACCTTCCCTATATGAGAGGGTTACCTACATATAGGCTGGTTTGTCATTTATTATTGTAATATTAATCTTTCTACTTTCTGCCAAGCAACCTCACTCAGTTTGGAGTCATATTGCCATCCCACTGCCCAAGAGAGTGCGGGAACAGAGAGTGCACCTGTGTTAGCACACGCTTGTGCACTATAATATGTCCCGCATGGCTGGTTGGTACATAGTTATACTAGCCACCACGGCTGAAATCGGTCTGTACATTATGATTATTATACATTTATTATTATTTGTAATATACTGTGTTATATAAATAAATAATAATTCTTATAATCAATACTTACTGTATGTTAACAGGTGTAATTTCAAGGGCATTTGAATAACATACATTTTATTTCTGTTTTTATGTTATCACAAATAGTTAAGATATGTATTACAATCAATAAAAATATATTTATTTATATTCAAGTAATAATCCGCCTCAGCTAGCACAGGTGTGATAATGATATAATAGTAATAATAATAAATATCCATAATTCACAATAATTTTGTAGCTACCTTGGGCCCTCCATGTCTGTTCTTCCATAGAGCAGGGGTGGATGGCCCTTGGTAGATGTTCCATCACATTTTAGATTAAAGTTCTCAACAAGGCCTCTGCATGTTGGACCTGTGTCCCCGTGTAAGCCTTTAAAAAGGACCGGATTTCTTCCCTTGAAGTTATCCCGTGAATTAAAAGAGATACAAATAATAATAATATACCTGCCCTAGCCAATTTCAGCTAGGGCGTCTGCTATCCTTAGTGAAAACATTGGGGTCTGGCCCTTTGATGACTGAAATAGCCAATCTTGCTAGAAAAAGTACGAGCACATTTAGCACACGTAAGCGCAACAACTTCTTAGTTGTAAGATATGGCTTTCGGTGGTCTATCCTTGAGAGTATCACGCTAGTCAACCAGGTATCCAGGTCAGATAGTCTTTAGCTCTTAAAATTAAGTATGAATATATTATACATATAAACCTTCTTTTTGGAACATTCTATCTATTAAAATACTGCATCAAAATCCATTGTATAGTTATAAAGACCTAAGCATACATAGGGACAGACAGCTGGACACAACTTTGTTTTATACTATGTAGTGATATTCCTGTACACTAAAACAACAGACTTTGAGCAACATTTTGTGGATCATACAAATGCTTTTTCCATGCAGGGATTGAAATTAAGACATTGCAGTGGTTAATGATATTGTGATCTATACCGTTAAGTAAGAGAAAGAATTAATACATTTGAACCCTGTATGGTTTTATGTGGTATAAGTTACTTAATACTAAAACTCATAAGTTACAATATTTTTGCTTTCATTATAAATGTGTAAAATTAATGAATTAACTACTTAATACTATTTTATGTAACATAATTATTTTAGTAGTTTTTTTGTAAATGTTTTATAATATTCATAGTTTACATTGAAGTTTTTGAGTTAATACATAATATTATGTAAAATATTAACAAACATAAACATTAATAAAATTCCAAATTATTACATACAAATACAGTAATAAACATTGAAACTTAACTAAAGAGTATCCAATAAGAATCTTATTGTCTTTGACCTATAATTCCTTAGCCTAATTGAATTAAAAAACACCTCATGACATAATACCATTTACAAAATTACAATACATTTGCCGCACTATAGCGAAAAAAAAAACAAATTAAAAAAGAATACTTACAGTTTATTGCTGTGTTATCCAAGAGGCTGTTCATCAAATATCATCAAAACTTGGAATCATATCCAATGCGGCGGCACACATTTTCACTCGATTCGCTAATATTCTCGACAATACAACGTCCGGCAATTCAATTGTCGCACGCACTCACAGAAGAAGACGCAAACGACTAATCAAAAGTCCTACACCAATTTCATATTATTATAATTCAACCGTTTTAAAACCTAAATTATTTCCGAACACAAATATTACAGATAAAACGTTAGAACACTACACAACACAGTTGTTGGGGAATGCACAGTTTATTGCTCTAATTACAGCGTACTTATTGTTTGTAAGTGTGTCGAAACGATGTTATTTTTAATGAAATAATATGCTTCAAGGCACAAAAATTATCCTTTTTCTAATTCTGACGTGACGTGTGGAGATGCACCTTTTTAGTATTATAGTATGATTTGGTTTTAGTCGACTTGAACAATAAGCATCGAGTTAATTGGTAATCGAGTAAATTTGTCAAGAAATATAAAAAGGTATTTGAAAGTGGATCTAACAATGACATGGACATTACTTTAATAAAAAATAACAGGTACAGACGCAATCAAGATAAAACTAATCGACGCTTTTTATTAGTTCCTCGTTGTATTTAGTACTATAAATCGACTAAAACCGTTTTAAGCAACTTTGTTTGTCCCTAGTTAGTGAATACACTATTTCCAAAGATAAACAGAAGTAAATAAAGTATTGGCTGCGTTCTTAAATAAAACCCAAATGCACGTGGTTTCTGCGATTATTCGAAGAGTGTTTTACATGCAGTAACTTACAGTTAAACCTGCAAACCTAGTACGTAATTAAGTGTCTGAAAATTATGATATGAGCCGGCGTGTCACCATTTGCCAATTAAACGGCTACCGGCAATTATATGACTTGGTTTGATTTGCATTCTTATGTTTTTAAAGTTATATGGAAACACATCAATCTAAACTAAGTATCAAAGACTACATAAACCTACTTGTTTTATTTCCATAATTTACAATAATTGTAATAGTTTTGTAGCTACCTTATTTTAACGTTCTATATCTGTTATAATTTCCTAGAGGTGGATGGCCCTTGGTAGATGACCCATTAGACATGATGACATTTTAGATTAAAATTCCAGGTTCCAGAACCGGATATCTTTTGTTTAAATTATTCTCTGACATAGAAGAGAAGTGCCTTTGCAAGCATGTAACAAATCATTTTTTTCACAGAGGTGCAAGAGGAAGCCATATAACCGAAATCTGAGTACAGGATGTATTGTAATTTATAAGCATTGGAAATCGATAAATTACATTGACACAAATTTTAATCTGATTGCATCCATAAAACCATAAACATCTTTAATATAGAATCAGGTGATCAATCAAAAATGATGGCTGACATCGACTGTCGTTAAAATCTACTGCTGTCACCTATCTGTTTATCAAAACACGAAACAATTTTTATTACACAAATACATTTTGAATTTCATGAAGTCATTAATGAAAAATGTCTTCATTTTTATGCTTTATTTGCCATAACACTGTAAACTCGGATACTAATGACGTTACGCGGGAAAAATATAGAGAAATAATTGGGGTGAATGTAAGAAATCATTTTTAAATATTTCTAATACGTTTTATTGATTTCGTTTAGTTAACAAATATGTTAAATTTAATATGTAGTTAAAGGAAATAACTTAGGCTTAGGTCCTTGTTAATAAGAAATTTAATCCATTCAAACTATAAGTATTATTTTTTATTTAATTTATCTAAATCCAAAGATTTCAAGCTATTTTGTTTAATATATATAGTGACATATATCGTATATAAGTCAATGATTTAAGCGCCTAAAGAAAATATTATAAAACTATTTCATCTTAATTTCAATCGAATTTACTAGCAGGTGCCTTCCATTAAAAACTCAATAATATTACTCTAGGCATATTAATTTCTATATTCAATGAGCGGCAATGCCTTCTGGGCAAGTTTCCCGCCATTTACAATGATAACAAGATATTTTTTGACCAAGTGAAAATATAATAATTTATAGTTATATAAGTTTAGTTTACTATACTTAGTTGCTTACTAATTGTTTAATATACTTTCTGTACATTATTGTAATTAATTTTATTTGTGTGAATATTACAGTTGTGCCCGGACTCAAACCTTTGTTATGTTTGCCAACATATGGTGAATAAATTATGGTTATTTAAATCAGTATGTTATAAAAGAAGTTCAGAATATCCAGTTTTGTTTAGGTAAGTCTCACTAATATTATAAACACAAACATTTGTTAGTATAGATGGATAGATATTTGCACTGCAGCTGCTTAAGCTATTTGGGGCTTGCATGCCGCCTGTTGACACAAGCTTCCTGAGATCAATATGGCTCTTTCTTATAAAGGTCAGTCCAGGAAAGACACTGTATTTGTTTACTTGATGTGTAAATACTTTATTCTCTGGAATTTAAAAGAGGCAATGTCAGATCAATCTGGCTCCTTCTTCTAAAGGCCAGTCCGGGCAAGATACTGAGTTAGTTTACTTAGTACAATCACTTCATTGTCTAAACTTTAAAAGAGGCAATGACCCCTGAGTTTGTTTCAACGTATCTTCTCAGGGTAGCCAGTTAGGAAATGTCGAATCCAGCATGTAAAAGATAATCATGATAAAGATTTATCCTAATTGCAGAATAAACCATTTCACTGTTACTCTTTCACGTTTAGACAGCATTTGGTATATTGTTACCTAACACCCAGGATTAAGACAAAATCATGTGTACAGTTTTAAAAATCTAAGATTACAACTGGTAGGCCTTTGCCCAGAGGTAGGATTTTATATAGTCTACATAAAAAATTACTAACTACTATATACTTTTACATTCCAGTGAAAAAGGTACAATAAATCTACAAAGAAATGAAACTCACAACATTATAATATGTTCAGAAGAGTCCTGCTTACCATCCACACAACAATACTCTGTAAATAGAGATTACAGCATCAGCAATGATTACTTTAAGCTAGAACATGACCACAGCGGAATAGAAGAATATTTCCAAAACGAGGCTGTCGATACACAAAATGGAAACGAAAATCATTTCGGAAATGATATTGTAGAAATAAATCGTGATATAGAAAATGATAATCAATTTCCAAATGATATTGTTGATGTAAATGATAATGGTTTTGAAAATGATAATTTAGTTCACATCGATAATGATGATCATTTTGGTGTTGATAATACAGTAAATGATGGTACAGTTGATGATTTTAATAATGATAGTATGGCCGATGTTTTTGAAGATGATCCATGTGTTGATGATGAAGATAATCAAGTTGATAATTTAGATGATGACAATGATTTCGAATTTGGTGATGAAGAATTGAAAGATGAAGTAAATTACACGTCTTATGATGATGAAAGGAGTGCTTGTTTGAATGAAATAAGAAATGAAGATGGTACAGATACAGATAGAAATGGTAAGTTCAAACTGTATTTTATTCGCTATTATACTTTTATTTTATATTTTTTTGTAGGTCATCTAGCTATGACGATATGGCTTGCAATACTAATGTATTAAAACTACCTCTTGAAACATTCTGTTTCAAAAAATCCGCATCAAAAGCCATTACGTAGTTGTAAAGATCTAAGCTTACATAGGGGGAAGCGATTTGGTATTGTAACATTTAAAAAAATTGTAAAAGGTTGAACTGATTTACGCCACATCGGCTAGTGTTACTGTATACCAGCCAGTTACGCGGGTAACTATCCTAACACAGGTGTACTCTCTGTTCCTTTACTCACATAGCGCGATGGGACGGCAATCCGACACGACCGGAGAGAGATCACAACCAGGACCCACAATTCTGCATGCCTTCATCGCCTTTCGAAACACGAAAGATGTTATATTTATTTCTAAAACGCACACAACATTTAAACAGTCGGTGCACGCTTGAGAATCAAACTCGAGACATTTAACTTAGCAGTCCTACGGTCTTTTCCCTAGGCTATTACCATCAACATCATTCCTCTACCCTTACCCCAATTATTATTGGTGGACGGCGCAGCATGTCTTCTTCCACACGTTCCTATCTGATGTCATCTCACAAGTGACACTCTTTGCAGCCATAGCATCTATTACCAATTTACCATATAAATACTTTACAACTAAAATAAATATTTTTAATTCCAGACACTTCAAAAAAGAAATCAAAATCGTCAACCAACATGTACAAAGGCTTCGAGAAGATAGTTCTTACTCTAGAAGACCAGAAAGCACAGCTAGAAGCACAAAGAAGGAGCAAGAAGTATATAGAAGCAGAGTTTAAGTGCTACAGCTGTGCGCTTGCGTTCCTGTTTAAAGATACTTATCAGGCGCATATGATGAGGCATGAAGAGGTAAGTGATGTTAAAACGACAGTTTGTGTGGATGGATGGTTGTTACTCTTTCACACTTCTGACTGCTATACTGAAGAGCGTGGTTTAAATGGCTGGATTGGCCCCAGTGGCGTAGAGTGCGTTGGCGGGGCCCCTTATAAAAAAATTGTTTGGGGATGGGGCCCTTATATGGGGCGTAAAGATTTTTCACAAAATTATCATAACATCAAATATTCATTCCCCTTGCCTTTTTTCGGCAAACTGATTTATTAAATAATTTATGGCTAATTATGATTTTAGTTTTTCTAAAGTTTCTACCTCTATGGACAATAAATAGTTAGAGGTCCGTTCTTGTCCTCTTAAGTAATTTTTTATCAGTTTTAATTTTGAAAAACTTCTTTCAGCAGTTGCGGTTGGAACTGGAATTTTGTCATTTGTAAACTAAAATAAATTAGGAAGTTTTTATTTCTTTTTCCTTACACACTTTGGGGGCCCCGTATAATTGATACGGCAGATACGGCGGTAGCTACGCCCCTGATTGGCCCTCTGTTATACCGGAGGTTGTCGGTTCGATCCCCATCCAGGACAATTGTTTGTGATATGAGCATGATTGTTTGTTCTGTGTTTGGGTGTAATTTATTTATATTTTTTTCGCGCCCGCGATTTTTTTCGCGAAAAGAATAGGGATGAAAAGTTAATGTTGGCCAATTCTCAGACCTACTCATTGTGCTCACAAAATTTCACTAAGTTTTTGAGGAGTACGGGAACGAACATTGTGACACGAGAATTTTGTATACAATGGAGATATGTCGTATATATCTCAGTTTTCTAGTACCTACTCATAATACAAGCTTTAATAGTTTACTTAGTTTGACACTAGATGGCGTTGTATCGTCATGCAACGTCATGCATCTATTTCACAACATCAATATCTATTAATTTGTACTACCCAATATATTATCTATTTATTTATCCTCTCCAGTCTAACGGTGAATACGTATGCGACATATGTTCCCTCCACTTCGCCACCCCCCGCGTGTTACGCTCGCACAATATTTATATCTTATATGTAAAGTTCAAATAAGCTCTACTTACTTTGACACTAGATGGCGTTGTATCGTTGTAGAATATTTATTATAGATCAATTTATGTTTTTCAGTTGTCTAGCACTCATAACACAAGCTCTGATAGTTTACTTACTTTGACACTAGATGGCGTTATATCAACATGGAACATTTTGTATCGTCATGAAACATTTATATAGGTGTTGTGCAAAAATCTTGGAATATTTATATGAATATTTCATTTTACATCTATATTTTTATACATGTATACATATATCTCTTTATTTATTGGTATTTAATGTCTATTACATTAGGTTAAGTTAATGGTTGATTTAAGTTTTTAATAATAATTATTATTATATATTTATCTATTTATTCTCCAGTCTAACGGTGAATACGTATGCGACATCTGTTCCCTCCGCTTCGCGACCCCCCGCGTGTTACGCTCGCACGTGTGTTCGCACGCGGCGCTGCTCGCGTGTCGCGCGTGCGGCGCGCGCGTGCGACCGCGCCGGGCTCGCGCGCATCGCACGCACTGTAACAAGGGGTACTGTCGGGTGACGTGTCATTTGTGTGCTAAGGTGTTTCAGTAAGTGTTATTATTTATTCATATTTTATTTTTCCAAATGTTCGAATCTGAAATCGCTAATCCTCAGTGAGCTAGCGTGGTGATTAATGCTCAAAACCTTCCCTTTATGGGAAGAGTCCTGTGCCCAGCAGTGGGACGTATATGGGCAGGTTTATTTATTTATATTTTAGACGACAAACGGGACTTACAATTCGATATTTATTTTCTCCCGACGTTTCGATCGAATTGCACCGACCGTGGTCACGGGTGGACTGATGATGACCCACGACCGGAACGAATTGCATCGTAAATAAATCCCGTTTGTCGTCTAAAATATGTGTACAAGTCGCGAAAGTTTAAAATTGTTTATTTACCTATTCATTTAATTTACGCAACTAGTGCCCATAGAAAATACAATACTTATACATATAACATAATATCTACAGTACTGACTACATGGATGTATCTATCATATTTTATTACTGCATAAGAACTACGGCGTAAATCAAAAATCTCGTGTGTAATATGACTACACGGACAGTCGAGTGGTATTGGATATCCTAAATCTGAATTTTGTGTTAACCACCAGTCGTATCGGTCACCACTGTACGTGACGTGTCGCGGGCTCGATCCCCGCGTACGACAAGAATGTGTGCGTTCCATCAAAGGCTTGTTCTAAGTCTGGATGTCTCTGTGCATGTGAATTGAATGTTTGTAATACCCTCCGCGATACAAGGATTAAATTCCTTAGTACGGAGGTCCTTTAAAAATATAAATAAATAAAAGGTATGAAAGATTGTCATTTAATTGTAACCACAAAAAAAAGAAATTTAAAATGAATGTAGAGACGCTTTCACATATACCTAATAAATATATTTTATTCACATCTAAAGAGTTTATAATGCTCTTGAGTGTCATTTTATTGTAGATAAAAGCATTTGACGAAAACCGTTAGTCAAAAGTACTTTTAACGGCAAATTTGCATGCAGTCAAAAGTACTAACAACCAATAATATTCAGTTAATACCACTTTTGACCTACATACTAGTCAAAATTAGACGGCTTTAAAGCCTAATTCTTCTTCTCTTTCCCTTCAGAGACGGCAGCGCTTTACAACAGCACCTCAAACGGTTCCACATGTCTAAGACCAGTAATCGAACCTACCCGTGCAGTGTCTGCGGCCAGACGTACAGCAACCAAGCCGCTGTGAGGACGCATATGATGTGAGTATGCTAATAATAATGGCTGAACCGATGTCGGCCACGGCGGCTAGTGTTACTATGACACCAGCCAGCTACGCGGGACATGTTATAGTGCTAGCCGAGTGGTATAGGTCACCACGCCAATTGCCATTTTTACGGCGATATCCAGCGAGGTTCGGCTGGGTCACCCGAATGGTGGCGGGTAAACAACCAACAATCGCATTCCCAAAGAGGGTTAGTGTCAGGCAGGCGGCCGACTATAAAACCATAGCCAAAACTTTAAGCAACACGTCTAGAAGACGTGTTGCGCCGACACCAAGTGGAAATTGGGATAAGGGCAGGGGAATGATGATGATGATGATCCAGCGAGGTTTAACGAGCTTCGGCAAGATTTGGCGGAAGATAGCGAATAACGGCGTAAAGTGGTCACTGGTTAACTATTTCGTGGAATATCAGGTTACCTGATATCTCACTTCTGACACCACTGTTACAGGGCAGGTTCGAGATGGCTTTAAAAAAAACTCAATTTAAAGGAATATATTAATTTTAATTAAAATAATTACTTTTATACAAAAATCCTAGTGCCCACAACGAAGTCCGGAATAATTATGAATTATTGGAATCGAGTAATAATGCTTAGATCAGTTTCAATGACGCGCACCTTTCATACCTGCTGCTAATCTAAAAACTACTATTTTATATGCACTTAATATAATATAATACTAACATTAGGCTAAGTTATACTAACACTATATGGATATTAATCTGAAATAAATGATTTGAATTTGAATAATAAAATATTATAACAGATCCATGGCCAGAAATAGCAAAGGATAGAAAGGTTTGGAAGAAAATGGGGGAGGCCTTTGCCCAACAGTGGGATCTCAAACAGGCTACATAAAAAAAACAGATCCCACTGCTGGGCAAACACCCCTATTTTCCTCCAAACCTTTTTTTTTTTTGCCATATCTAGAACATATTCAGCCTTCTTTACTTATTCACCCCCCCCCCCTTTCTTTCAGAAAACACATCCACCGCAAATTCCAATGCGACCAGTGTCCCTCTACCTTCAGCAGTCCATACACACTCACTCAGCACAAGAAGAAGCACAGCGCGGAAGAGAAGCAACATGTGTGTACCTGCGGTGTCGCTTACTCAAGTAGGAAGAGTCTTCTGGCGCACAGAAGGAATTCTATCAATCATCAGGAAAGGAAGTGAGTATAGTGTTATGTGAATGTGTTGTTATTTTGTTAATATTTAAATAGTAGTAATATAATATTCCTCAATATTTATACAGCGCCATCTAGTGTCGTATACGACAGATGTGTTTAAGTATACGACAGAAAATTGTGTTATGAGTAATACACGATACAGCGCCATCTAGTTTCAAATTAAGTATACAAGAGTAACTTGTATTGTGAGTACTAGACAACTGATAAACATACATATAGATTTCTAAATACATACATATAATACAAAAATTTCACTGAGAAATAGAACAAATGATCAAGCTCATCACACAAACATTTGTCCTGGGTGGGAAACGAACCCACAACCTCTGGTATAGCAGTCAGAGCTACTAACCACGTCGTTTTTATAGGCCTGTTACCTGCCAAAACCACCGCGACCCAGGTTTTATAGGCTGGGTTTGCTCATACCTGTATACGGGGCACACGTAGAAGAATATTCAGCTTTTATAATATAACGAAGGTCTGGGCGTCGTGGGCTCTTAGACCATTAGAAATATAGAAGCACGTTTATTGGCTGTCTAGTACTCATAACACAAGCTACTTAGTATGCTTAAATTGAGACTTGATGGCGTTGTGTGAATGTTGAGGAATATTTATTTCTTTAATTTAATCCTAAAATTTCGTCCGACCTTTCGGCTCAAATAAGTGTAAGCTAACCTTAAAACAGCTATAAAAACTTATGTCTATGTATTTGAGCGAATCTATCGAAGCCCGGATAGCTCAGTCGGTAGAGCATTGGACTTTTAATCCAAGGGTCCAGGGTTCAAGTCCCTGTTCGGGCGGGTTACTTTTTGATTCTTGTCATAAACGTTTTCTTTGCCAATTTCATTAATATTTTTATATCAATTTACTTAATTAATAATAAAATTTAGTTTGAACTTCTAATCATCTACACTAATATTATAAGGAGGACAACTTTGTTTGTTTGTAATGAATAGGCTCAAAAACTACTGGACCGATTTAAAAAATTCTTTCACCATTCGAAAGCTACATTATCCACGAGTAACATAGACTTATTATATTTTATTATGGAAAAAAATAGGGTTCCGTAAGATATTTGGATTTTTCGTCATAAATAAAATGATAGTTTTCATATTATTTTTATCACCGAAACGAAGTTAGCAGGAACAGCTAGTGTAACAATAAATTAAAAAAAGCGTCTATTCAAATTTAACATTCAATAAATAATATTATTTTTACACTTATTTTGAGTAAATGTTAAAATTAATCAAATCAATTAAATTATAGACTTCTACTTGCGGCATGGGACTTTATCCACTCGAATGTCAGTTAAAACTGCAATAACATTACACCCTCTAACGCAGTCGGTTAAAAATGGCCTATGTGTTTATCCAAGGTGTCAGCTAACTTCATACCAAATTTCATCAAAATAGATCCAGCAGTTTAAGCTCGAAAGAGTAACAAACATCCATCCATACTTTCATACTTATAAACTTTCGCATTTATAATATTAGTAGGACTTATACCTAGGTACTTAATAATTGTAGTCAAATCGTTTATTCCACAATGTGATTTCTCCTACATAATATAAAACAAAGTCGCTTCCCGCTGTCTGTCCCTATGTATGCTTAGATCTTTAAAACTACGCAATGGATTTTAATGCGATTTTTAAATCAACTTCCGCACGAGTTTAATCCTTGTATCGCGGGTGGTTTCACAGACATTCAACTCACATGCACAAAGACACACAGACACAGAACAAGCATTTGTGGAACGCACAATTTTTTGTCCTACGCGGGGATCGAACCCGCGACATGAGGCGTACAGGTGGCATTTAGCGTGATGACTTATACCACTGTACATGAAAACCATCACTTTTGACAGACAGTTGAGTTGATTCTTTTTGTGAATACTCAACGCCCTCATGTAAATGTCATCCACGTGACAAAAGATCCTTGTAGCTCTATACCTATATACCCATGTATTGTTACAAGTAATTTCGAATAACAATGTGAAGCCCGGATAGCTCAGTCGGTAGAGCATTGGACTTTTAATCCAAGGGTCCAGGGTTCAAGTCCCTGTTCGGGCGATTACTTTTTGCATGTTTATGGATGAATAATTTCCACAATTATTAAGGATACTATATACTAAATTGTTCATAGATTAACATAGTATTATTTATTGTTTTTTTTTTGTTTTAAATTAATTTTCATATTTTTTGTATTTGGACATATTTTTCCCAAGCTATATTGGTGTCGGCTCCCAGTCTCACCGACAGCTGAATACCGTATGTCACAGAGCGACTGCCTATCTGACCTCCACAACCCATGTTACTGGGTAACACAGTATCTCATAGTACGTGTTGGTTGTTCATAGTACTTGTTGTGTTGTTGTGGACGTGTTCAAAAGACATCTGAAAGCATGCGGTATTGACCCTAAAGATTGGGAGAGGCTTGCCTTAAATAGGTCATCTTGGCGCAAAACCATCTACGAAAACGTCAAGTTATTCGATGAAAAAAGACTCAAGACTTTAGACGAAAAGCGCCAATTACAAAAAGAGAGACCTAAGCCTTCATACACCTATACTCTCAATAATGCGGGTCAGTTATATTGCACTGCTTGCGACCGGGTCTTTAAATCCAAACTCGGTTTCGCCAGTCACATCAGGGCTCACGCTAGGAGGTGAATTTACCATGGGTCGCCGTTATCGAAATCGATAAGGAGGACTATATCTCATAGCTACTTTTTGTTAGGGCCTATGACTCCATAAATAATAGTACAAGCTTATAAACGTCCCACTGCTGGGCACAGGCCTCTTCCCATATAGGGAAGGTTTGAGCATTGATCACCACGCTAGCTCACTGCGGGCGATTTCAGATTCCAATATTAGTTCGTAAATTATCTATAAAAAATATATGTTAACGGTTTACTCACGCGTATGTATCGGGATAGCGGGACTAGTTTCGGACCCAACCGGAGTCCTTAATCATGAGCTGACGCGGCGGGCGAGCGAGTCGAGTTAGTTCGATTAAATTAGTCGGGCTATTCCGATAAATACGCAGGAGTAAACCGTGAACATATAATTATGAATCAACCTCGTGATACTTATTACAATAATGTCCAAACAAATTATAAATAAATTATTGCTAAACCCGTTATTTGCAAGCTTTCTGATGGAATTAACTAAGTCTAATTACACTAGCGACCCGCTCCCAACTTCGCTCAGGTGCAATACTGATGTTTTCCATATACTTATGTATAAATATTCCTTTTGAAATGTTTATCTATAAAAAACCACGTCCGACGTAACCTTATTTTTCCATTTTAATTATTTTATTTTATGTGTAATGTACTGATCAAAATTGTACTATAATTTTCTTGTAAACGAGAGTCATGGAGTTGAAAACCGGCGCTTGGCAATCCCTTCGGGGAAGCTTGAGCATAAGCAGACTCTCAAACCTTTTGCTTTCGGTTTCATAATCTCGATGTGTTTATTTTTCTGTTTGCAATACTGGAAACAATAAACTTCTATCCTAAAACAAATGATTGTGCATCACACAAACATTTGTACTGGGTAAGGAGCAGTCAGAGCCACTAACCAAAGTGAGATTTTTAGACCATAAAGGAATTCATAGTCTTTGTTTCCCATATTAATATTAAATTAATTTGCATATTATTGTATATTAATTGTATATTTTTGCCAACAGCTACGAATGTCCAATCTGCAGTCGTCCGTGCCCTAACCAACGCTCTCTAAACTCTCACATAGCTAGCGTACACTCAGCTATAAAGAACTTCAAGTGCACGAGCTGCGACGCTCGGTACTCCAGCCGCAAGTCGCTCGTACGACACAGTCGCTCGCACGACGGGCCGACCGTCGTTAAGCCCGCTGTCTGTCATATATGCGGGAATTCTTTTAAGGTAAGATTTAGATTAAGGCTTGAATGTTTGTAAGGTAAAATCGCTCGTACGATAATGTCGCATGTACGATAATGTCGCTCGTGCTACAAAGTCGTTTATACGACATAGTCGATCGCACGACGCGCCGCCTGTCGTCAAACCCGCTTTCGGTCATATATGTGGCAATACTTTTAAGGTAAGGTCTAGTTTAAGGCTTCAAAATTACATCCAGACAGAACAAATTATCCCACAAAAACATTTCATGTTAAATGTTGCCAAGACGAAACCATATGCAATGACAAAAAGTAATCAGATCTCGTGTAGAGCCAAGTTTTTAACCCTACATGCCCAGCCCTTAATCGATAAGCCCTAATTTTATACTCAAACTAGCGAGTTGGCCGCGCGGACTTGCTATTCGTCATATGGGCTTGTGCTTAAAAATCTATTCAATCTTTTAAACTCTTTCCATGCGGCCTTACCATGCCCACATTTTCTAGACACACTAGACTTGACTAGACCAACAGGTCCTTCTTTTTGATTTGATTTTGAAAGTTTTACTTACCTATTATTTTTTTTGTTTCAGGGCAAGAGTAAACTAAACAGGCATCTTAAAGAAGTTTGTGAGAAGGACAAATTGGAGGAAGAATTATCTTTATATTATACACAACAGAATCCTATAGAAAATGCCATTTAAACTAGGCATAAATGTAAACTAGTGACCCGCCCCGGCTTTGCACGGGTGCAATACTGTTGTATCTATCATCTAGTCATATAAATAAAATTGAATGTTCTACAGGGTGAATTCGAAGTCGTGGGCAATATTTTAAACTAAGACACTATTAATGATACTAACTAATTGCGTTAGGGCTACTTTTACCTAAAAAAATAATAATAACGTAGGTAGTTACCTAGTTATTAAAAATGTAATGTGAACTTAAATAATAAGTAACATACTACCGTAATACATATTATTGAAAAAAAAAATACTAATCAGATAAGCCAATGATCTAAAGTATCAAAATATTTAAACGCGGCCGTCGCATCATCCACGGCCGCGCGGAACTTAGAGATACTACTTACTTATTTTTCGCGTTAAAGTAGCCCTAACGCAATTAGTGTCATTAATAGTGTCTTAGTTTAAAATATTGCCCACGACTTCGAAGTCACCCTGTATTTGTAATATTGTAAGATGAATGGATTGTGTAAGGAACGATATAAATGATAAAGGAGTAACTAAATAATAGTGTAACGTCTGATAGAGGAAAATGGAAGGAAAAACGTGTTGCGCCGACCCCAAGTAAAATGGGATAAGGGCAGGAAGATGATGATCATCATCATCAATTGGAATAACCGTTTTATACTACACACATATGAATATTTGTATATACATATAGTACATACATACATCAAAATAATTTAGATTATTGGTCTGTCTGTTTGTTACCACTAACCTCTGAAATGGTTGGACCGATTTTGACAGGACTTTTAATAGTAATACTAATTACTTTGTAATGCGCACAAGAATTCGAAAAGATATTAGTGCGTGCTGGGATTTGAACCCACGATCTCTGACTTGGCAGTCCAACGGTTATACCACTAGACTATCACTGCTTGCACTTCTATTTATTAAAAAACCGCATCAAAATCCATTGCGTTATTTAAAGATCTAAGCATACATAGGGACAGACAGCGAGAAGCGACTTTGTTTTATACTATGTAGCGATTTTGCTAATATAAATTGAATCATGTACAATTGTAATAAAGTTTAATATTCTGTATCAATACTCTGCGCTGGTAGATAATTTGTATTATTTATTCTAAAAATAAATATGGAAGGAAGTATATGTGTTTTTTACTCATTACCATCATATTTAAGAGATATATAACGGTTTACTCACGCGTATTTATCGGGATAGCCCGACTACTCGCTCGCCGCCGCGTCAGCTCATGATTAAGGACTCAGGTTGTGTCCGAAACTAGTCCCGCTATCCCGATACATACGCGTGAGTAAACCGTTATATATCTCTTAAATATGAATCATTCTCACGAAAGTTATTATAAAAACATTACCATCATAACGATAGCTAGAACTAGAAACGAGTTAGCGAGACGCGGGGAGCGAGTGAGTAGTTCCGATATTTGTGTAGCTCGGCTATAAGCGAGTGTGCGAGTGAGGCGGGCGATTACTCGCACCACTCGCTCTCTGTAGAGAAATGACGACTAGTTGCTCTCTCGGCGTGAGTTCTAATCGCTTGGCGAGTATCGCCGAGCTAGTGTTATGTTTCATAGCTCTTGTCGACAAACTAGTGAAGCGAGTGCTCGCCGGCAGTGTGAACAGTCAGCGATCAACTGTTTGTATATGCATCTCTTTTGTTCACACGGAAAGTATATCTATTGTACGTTTCTTGAGCGAGAAAATAGCCGAGAGTTAGTCGTTTTCTCGACGTTGGTGGGACAACTGCCTAGCCAGGTAGACAGATAACAGTTTACAGGTAAGGTGTAAATAAAACAAACATTTTCGGAATATAATTTATTCCACACTACACTTAAAAATACTGAAACATCAAGATATATTTAAAAAATTAGCAAGATTTTACATCTTGTATCGTTAAGACATATAATAATATCATACTACGGGACATTTATAAACATACACTTATTCAAATTAAAGTCGCTTTGAATCAAATATTAAACCAGTAGGCCTAGACAATGTTAAGAGCTACAAGGATCTTTTGACACGTGGATGACATTAGCATGAGGGTAAGTGAGCATATTCGTAACAAAAATCAACTCAACTGTCTGGATATATGGTTAATCGCGTCAAATACTCATAATAATATGGTGTGTCTAGTATTTAGTCCCACCCAGGACAAATGTTTGTGTGATGAGCACGATAATTATTCTGTATGTAGGTATTTAAAAGTATATTTAAGTATGTCTATCAGTTTTCTAGTACTCATAATACAAGCTCTGCTTAGTTTGAGACTAGATGGCGTTGTGTGAAAGTCGTGGAATATTTATTATATTACTTTCATTTTAGATAATTAATCATCTTCTATTCATTACTTCAAAAAAACAAGTCGAGCGGTAACGCTGACGAATCGCTCTAATGTATTAAAATGACAAGCCAATCACTTTATTTACTGCAACGGAATGACATTTCTATACATTTGAAATTAATTATCTAGAAAGATCAAAACTAATGCCGTCATATATGGAAACCATTTTTAACAGACAGTTGAGTTGACTCTTGTTGCGAATATACACATCAGTGTCCGCATGTTAATGTCATCCACGTGCCAAAAGATCTTTGTAGCTCTTAAGGCCGGACTTTTATTTGCAAAAGTTTTACACGGATTTCGAAGCGACCGCGACGTACCTCTTATAACTAAATAGTACATAATATTATAATTATTATCCTATCACATGAAGACAGAGTGCTTGGGAGTTCAGCAATGTCTCTCTTACTAATAATAGCCGATTGTAAATAATTGTAATTGACAACCGGTTCACAAGATTGTTTGACAGAAAATCTAATATGGCTGTCACAATCTTTTTTTTTTTTTTCTTAAACAACGCGGCCAATTGACATATTAATTCATAAGTATTTATATACGATTTTTTTTTGTATTTTTTTTATTATTTATGTTTTTATATTTTTTTGTATTTTTATATTTTGTGTATTTTTTTTATTGTATTTTTTTTTTAAAGCTACATACCTGGACAACATGATTATGATCATGTATAACAGTACATTGCTTATATTGTATAATAAATAATGTCTAATCATAAGAAAAATCACAACAAAATTTGCATAATACACAACCTCGCAGAATACTGAATAATGAGCAAAAAATATGTTATATTTTCTAAAATAAATCGTATAAAATTAAAGAGATCTTTCGTTAAAAAGTTGAATTAACTGTACAGGTACGTTTTGACTATTTCAATATGTTATAAAATCAGTTTATTTTATAATAATAATACTTTACTAAGTATACAATGATCACAATACGAGTGTCTTAATTTAACTACAAATACTTAGCCTGCAACAATTGAACAATAAGACTCGTTCCAATTTACTTTGGAACAAGTTTAATATTAAGTAATTAAATATTAAGTCTTTTTTTGGTATACCGATTACGGTAAATTTTATTTTTATTTTCACTTACATACTGTCATTAAGCGTTTTTTTGTTATGCCTATCTGCAAATTATTTAAGCCTTCGTCGAGTTTCCTAGGCATTCGATTGAAGGTCGAAGTTAGCTCTAAACTCATTGGAAGACTTTCTACTTTATATTATGTATGTTACTATTTGTTATATACAGATGTTAGGGAAATCGAATGTGGACGATCAGCTGTTCAGTGCTAGAAGACGCTTAGAGATACCCAAATCACTGTATTTTGTTAGTAACTTTCGTGAGGGTGATTATACTTAAATGATACAACGGTTTAGGTACTCACGCGTATGTATCGGGATAGCGGGACTAGTTTCGGACCCAACCGGAGTCCTTAATCACGAGCTGACGCGGCGGCGGAGTCGCGAATTCGACTCGATAATTACACGTGAGTAAACCGTTGTATCATTTAAGTACATCCATGTATGTTCCGCGTTTTTTTGAATGTTTACGAGTTATGAGACATTTTCGTGATTTTGTGTGTGTGACCAAACTCTCAATTGCGTAACATAGATGGTCGAAATTTTAATGTAATTTAATAAGTGTGCCTGTTACATTCAATAGCGATTACTGCGTTTAAAAGCAATTTTATAAAAAAATAGCTTCTAAACTTTTGAGGGCCAAAAGACTCGAAAATTGCGGAATACACGGCGGTGATTCGGGTAGGTACTCATACCTCTAGTGGAAATCCGATCGCCCACCTTCACTCCCTGTATGGTTATAGGCAACTCGGCCCTTTCGTGCCAGGCCGAAGTAGAGGGCATCATATATTTACATGTTAAAGCAAAATATTGAGACTTCGTAGTTTTTTTTTAAACGTCTCCCGCATAAGATGTTTAATCCATGTATCGCGGAGATTTCACAGACATTCAATTCACATGCACATACACACCTAGACTCAGAACAAGCATTTGTGGATCGCACATATTCTTGTCCTGCCCGCGATGGAACCCGCAGCACGTCGCGCAGTTGTAATTAGCCATTTCCACTCGACTATCCGTTCAGTCAATCGATTTGATCCCCTCTAGTATCAAGTCTGGGGACGAAATCGCCGAGTTGCCTGTTTATATCAGTCTACGTGATGTAGCACCATACAATAGGTAAACAAATAACTTTATCTACTACACAATGCTGTGTCAATCTAAACTTAAGTCTAAATTTGAATCCGTCGCCGCCATCTTGCTTTACAAATTGTCAATTTTGACCTAGCTTCTTATATTTCAATTTCAAACTTAACCAATAAAAAACTACAAATGTAACGACGACAGATTTTCAACGTTGTGTTCGTTTTAACATTCATAAAATGCCATAAGAATAGATAAAAAATAGTCATTGCTAGCCAACAACATTTGAAAACGTCTACACATCTCAAAATATTTGTAGATTACATCGAAAATATTTCGATTTAAAACATTTAGAATAGAAACATCGATATATCTACTTTCATAAATATGTAGAACACAGATAAACACTAATTTTAAATCTAAAACTTAAGTATTCATTAATAACTTTTAACCTATCGCATCACCCATAGGTGGAAAAAGTTACGCGCGTAACGACGACCAATCACAAATATCATACGTTAATAATAAGCGCTCTGATTGGTTAAAAAAAACGCGGGCACTTAAATCTATCTATGCAGACCAATGAGAGCGATCCGCTGCAGATTGCAATAACAGACTTATTTTCTAAACTTCTACCATTTTTTTTTTTTTCTTTTTTTTTGCGTTTGTAGTACAATCTTTTCTTATGTTAGTAGGAGATATGAACGTTTTTATTTCGATTTACGTTGCGTGCAGCGCAACGCCATTTCATTCTCTCGAAATTGAAAACGAAAGTCTTATTTATTAAAATCTTACTTTTGAACTGGTAAGTAAGATTTAGGGAGGTTTTAAAGCAGTAAAGCTTTATAACGAGGTAAATTTTAAAATCGAAGCATCGCTCCGTAAGGTTTTATTTACAAAATTAAAGATGTTTTTGTGCGTGTTATTCAAAATTGAAATCTATTTCAACTATTTTTTTTGTATCACTAACCGAGTTTTTTTTTACCTATGTCTGGCAGAATGTATCAAAACTTTGTACTTTTAGACTTAGGATTATTTATTTTAACGGTTTATTCTTAAATTTTATTAACGATCACTGCAGGTGAAATAATCACGTAGGTAGAGTTTTATAAAAAAATGTAGGTACAAATTATATTATAGTTGTAGAGGGAAGGTGTAAAAAAAAGCTAGCCGAAACCTCACGTCATTAGAAAAGTTCAAAAAGTGTGTAAAAATCGAAAATGTTTATTCCTTTTTACATTTTTAAATATTGTAATTTGTAGGTATATTTTTATAAAATAGTATGTTTTTTTTTGTATAAAACATGCCAGTGTCGGTAAATTTATCGCGGCTAAGCAAGGTTTCAGCTAACTTTTTACAAAAACGTGTAGAAATAGAAATATTGTAGCTAATTTGATGTTATTTGTACAATTCCTATAAATAAAATACAAGGAGGTAGATTATTTTTATAAAATCATATGG
Source organism: Chrysodeixis includens (assembly GCA_941860345.1). Lineage (NCBI taxonomy): Eukaryota > Metazoa > Arthropoda > Insecta > Lepidoptera > Noctuidae > Chrysodeixis > Chrysodeixis includens. The sequence continues at coordinate 9,638,093 of OW796110.1, read as the reverse complement.
AAAGTTAAAAATTGGACAACAATTTATACATAATAATAGCAATTATTATGTTTATATTGTTTGAAAATAAAAAACTCTATGTTTTAATAGTTTTTATGTCTCGATAGTCTGCCTTTAATTTTGTTAATAATTGATAGAATTTGTAGGAAGTCTTAAGTTTATGTAAGTCTGTAGACTACAACTACATAACGGTTTTAAACCAAATAGGATTTGAAACTTCATTTCGAAATGTAATTTTAAAAACGTCTGTATTATTGACATTAACAAATTTTACGTTACGCAACGCGTAAAGAAAAGGTTACTTTTGAAAAAGTTTTGTAGCCAATTCTAAATTTAATTTTGTGGCTTGATTCCGCCATTTTAACGTTTACCAAAAATTGGCGTTGCCATTTAATCAGACGATCCAAATTTGGACGGTAAAAAAATGTCGGATATTTTTCGAAAGTCTTACGCTTTTTTTAAAAAAGTTAGTGATTGGCCAGACACAATTTTTAAAAATATAGCCGACGATTTTCGTAAATGTTGTATTTCTAATACTACAAACTTATCAATGCCGGTGAAAGTGGCGCTAGTAGCGCTGTCAATGCTTCAGAAGCTATCAAAATTGTTCAGTCAAATTTTAGTTTCAATCTTGGTCACCGGCACGAATAATTTTGTTATATATTTTTTTTCGAATATCACGCGTTTTTTTATATGTTTAAGGGTAATGCTTTTAAAAGAGCTGTAAATGATCGCGACAGTATTATCGCTGCTTGCCTGTTTCTCCAGGCAAAAATTGTTATCAAAACTGTCAATTTTTTATACCAGAATTCTTAGCAGCAAAATTTCATCGCGTCCATTTTGCAACTTTATTTACTTTTCATCTTATTAAGACATAGTCGTCTACCTATTTCGACTGGTTTATCCAGTCTTCTTTCAAAAAAGACTTAAACGTGCTTAAACTTTTTATGCACCTACTACAATATAATCGAATACTACTTATAAAAACAATACATTCTTTTCTCCCTACTTTCGAGAACAGATTTGGTTATAATCTGTTTCATAATTAGTCATATCATCGTGTATATTATAAGCGTAGCATTTCTTCATTCCTGACCAACGTTTTTCCATTTTTTACAACGTACTACTAAGAATAGGAAATACAACATTTAATTCTTATTTTATAAAAATGGTAGCAAGTTATTGAAACAATGCGAATTTTTTTTTTGGGAATTATTTCCTTGCAAATTTAATAACACTTTTTCGTGACATTTTTAATAGCTTTACTTCACATTTTTCATTTTTACTACCATTTTGATAGAAAAATGTTGGTCTTCAATCTCAAACTATTTATTATTTTTTCCCTTTTCCGATTTCTAAACTTGTTTTCTCTTGTACACTTCTTTATGCATTTCTTTCAAATGTTTCATCATCCGAGATTTCGTTTTAATTTTAATGTTGAAACACTCACATATCAAGTTCGTGAATCGAGGAATCGTTCTTCTTAATAGTCCCCTCTTTTGTCGCTGAAAACATAAAGGAAACAGATTAAATTTAAAAACATACATTTATAAAAATAAACCCACAGTCGTTCTTGCCTGCTGGTAAAACAATTAAGCTGATTTGATTAATTTATAACCCAATATGACATTTTAATTGAAGATATCGGTGTCCGTTATAATATGAATTTCAAAAAAATCCGTTCAAAATACTTATTTTTGATAAATTTATCCCGACAAAATGTTTTTGTGTGTTTTGCTAGTATTTATAAACGCGAACAATCTATAATGTGCCAATTCGATTGTAAATAAAACTTTCTCAGATTTATCTAAAGCGTATGACACTGTATGTGTACCTAAATATTTTAAGAAGTTCCTATAATTTTGATTTACTGATATTATTACTATATTTAAAAGCTATTAAATTCTATATTTAATTCAATAATTAATAAATAGTACAACTAAGATGTGTCTTAGTACTAGAACCCACTTGGCATGCTTCAAGGAACCGCCCTTGGACCCGTTCGTTTTTCGAAACAATTATACAATTTAGACACCAGCAACCATAGCTAATATAGCACCATATTACAGACTGTAAATAAAAATATATTTTACCACATTTTAAAAGTAAAATTTTGATGTATTCGCACGGACAATCGCTTTGCTCAGTTTAAAATCGCATTTTGCCAATCTTTATCTGTAAAACTAAATGCCACCAGTCTCCCGGGCACGTTTCTTGACAGGGATGACGAAATTTTTTTAAGCTTTGTGAATTTTATAGGTATATTTAATATTTAATTAGTTTTATGTGTAGATATTTTTTGTCTAGTATAGTTTCATTGACAAAAGGTCTGTGATTGATCAACGCGCGGTCTAGCATCTCGAAGCTCTCGGTTGAGCTCGTATAGGAATGTAATATCAATGTGTGCATGACGAAAATGACACTTTGTTCTAAACGTACCTTTTATAAGACGCGAGCCGCATACTTACATTGTGCAGAAACTGACTTTAAAGGGCATTGAAATGAAAGAAATTATTGTGAAAAGTTTATTCCCTAAAAATTTAAATTAATTAATTAAATGAATCGTTATTTCTTCTTTAGCCCGACTGTGGAGTTTTACCGTCCAGTATATTATTTGGAAACCGTCTTTCATATTTAAAGTTTATCAATCTCAATTCTTTTGTGGTAGTTTAATTAGACGTTTATCTTTTGAGGTTCGCTTTGCTTGGTCAATTAATTTTATATCATGGTACGATAATTTCCGCACGTTTAGCCAGGGTTTTAGTTTAACCGTCTCCTCTTCTTCATTTACCGCGCTAATATCCATTTTTTTCGTTTCTGCGTTTGCGTTAGATGTATATCCTTTAGAAAAATTACGATTTCAATCGCGTTAATAGCTGTTACTTTTACGTTTTTCTGTTTGCGGAAAATTTTATAGTCAGAATATTATATTGGTGAACGAGGTCCTTTAGAAAAAATACGATTTCAATTTGAGGCTGAAAGTTTTCAAGATTAAGATGCTTAAAAATATAATTAACGAATAGAATTTGCCATTTCTTATGTTAGTTTTTACGCCTGTTGAAAGGACTTTGATCTTTTGTTTTTCATAATGAAATAGAGGAAGATAGGTAGAAATTAGATCGCTCGTCCGTGCGGCAGTGTCTAAACTGCAAATAGCACAAAAGATTGTCTTCAGAAGGAGACGGCACATTAAGAAGAATAAATAGAGATCAATGTTATTCTGTATTAGATTTTATGATATAGGTAGCTAGATTAAATAAAAGAGTGTACCTTTCAAATTTTGCGAAGAGCCCCAGAAGAATCCTTGAAGACTTAGAATGAAGTGTCGTATCATGTGAAATATTTGTAGAAGCCGGTGATTTATAAACTTATTGACTCTCCGTCCCCCGTTGAGTAGCCGCCATTTTGTTACAAAATCTTTCCGATAGATAAATCTTCGATTGGCGATTGTCAAATTATTTCTTCATTGTCATTTGTCACTTTCCGATATTATTCCTACTTTCCATAGACAATAATGTTCTTTGTTCAACTTAAATACTAGATAACGAATTTCGTTGGAGCTTGGTAAATAAATCTTTAGGCCATATCAGCTTGGAGCCTTAAAATAATCTCTATATGTATAACAAAATAATTAGTGTACTTAAAATAATAAGCGTATTTTGCTTTATTTATTTAACTACATATTGCGTTAATGTAGTCACCATCAATATCTAGGGTGCGTGTGAAGAATGGATAGCAGACTCTGAGGCGCTTGCCTGTGCTGTCATTAAAATGATATTTCTTTCTTTCTCCCTCTATGATTCCATCTGCATTATATATCGGTCCTTCTCTATCTACAAGCTCTAAGATAAAGCGTTCCTGCTCATCCTCACTGAGTGAGTTGTATTGATGGTGAATTATTCTCCGATCTCTCTCACTGAATGTATTACAATACTTAGTAAAACCACATTTGTAGGCACAGCATGTTGGTCTAAGTTGTTGCTTTCCTTTAGTATTTGTAATTATTTTACGTGTTTGTGATTTTTTGACTTTGGGTTTCGCGATTTTCCGTCGTTTATTTTTAGGTTTTCTATCTTTGGTTATATTTCGTTTTAGGGAAGGTTTAGGTGGGGTTTCATTGTTAATCTGTTCAGCAGGTAAATCACAAGCATTTTGTTCGTTTGTTATACCGTTTGAGAACCGTTCTTCAAACAAATTATTTGTATTGAAATCCGTTCTCTTTGAACTTTTAGTTAGAAGAGAATGGTCTTCGTGAGAATCTATTCTGTCCATTATATTCTGAAAGGCGTCTAGCTGATTGGGTTGCTCACTGGTTTCTTTTGGTACCTCTTGTATCTCTGGTAATACAGCTTCCAATGTCCCCGGATCATCAAATTCTAAATCAAAGCTTATAAGTTCCGGTATTGATGCAGAATCATCAGTTTTGTTACTTTGACGTGGTTCAAGTGAAAGAACTTCTTCTATATCATAAGCAAAATTAACAGTCTCAGATATGTTTTCTGTTTCTATATTATTTTTTATTAGTTCTCCCTCAATACTCTCTGTTTCCAAAGCCTCATCTGTTTTAGAATCACTCGTTTCTTGTACAACTTGATAAGGCTTGTAATATTGTTTTATAAAACGATGGATCATAGGCACGTAGTTATCCGAAATATTTTTTCGCACATGTTCCTGAAATAAAATATCAGTTATTAATAAATTATTTAAGTAAAATTGTATCTGTATTTCTAGACTATTCTAGCCTGTTGGTTTAGTAACTATCTATTTATAAATGTATTCAGTAGAACGCTGATTATTGCAATGACAGTTATCTGAATCGGTCCGAAGCGTTAGAACCAAGTAATTTTGTTTTTCTTTGTTGTAGTACGCTGTAACTCGCCGGAATATATCATTGATTTAATTTTGTTTGCTAACTGTAGATTATATACGTTTAACTTATAAGTAGTTGAAAGCTAGAAGTAAATCTTTATTCATCGTTCATTCTTAATTAATTAACAGTCATACATTTAATTCTGGTAATCGGCGTTCTACTGTATAAGTTATATAAATTTAATCTAAGACTATGTGCCAGTGAGCAACCGACTGAGTAAGCGTTAAGTTTGTGGCTAAATTAAGATTGAGTTAGCTGCGATAAAATTAAAAGCCGAAAGTGAGCGCAAGATACCATACTGTGGACACTTCTTTTCAGATATACAGGGTGACTTCGAAGTCGTGGGCAATATTTTAAACTAAGACACTATTAATGATACTAATTGCGTGTCGTGGTCTTAGTTTAAAATATTGCTCACGACTTCGAAGTCACCCTGTATATGAAAGGTTAATAAACCGATACGCTACAACCTCAGTCGGCTGCTAACATTTAGCCTTCTAATGACACAGCTAAAGGCTTGAAACTTTGATAAGCGGCCGTCAGATCCGGTCCATTCAAAATCGCTCGGACACGGAGACCCACGCGTTCGAGACATGGCCTGCTCCGTGCACCAGGAAACAACATTGTAGGTATTATAAATACATAAATATCTTGGGAATTGTCCCAAGATATTTATTTATTTAGCTTATCTTGGGATCAGATGGCCGTGTGTGGATATTGATCCACACACGGCCATCTGATCCCAAGCTAAGCAGAGCTTGTGTTATGGTAATCAGACAGCTGATAAACATATTTACATATTTTAAAATACATACATATTATAGATAAATTACACTCAGACACAGAACAAATGATCATGCTCATCACACAAAAAATTGTTCTGGGTAGGAATCGAACCCACGATCTCCGGTATTGCAGTCTTACCACTTACCACTACACCAACAGGCCAGTTCCCATTAACCAAATCATGTGAATATGTCGCTAAAACTAAAATATCTAATAACTATATTTAATTTTATATAATAATTTAATTAAAATATCTATTTATCTAAATCTATGTCATGAACTTGATATGTTTGTCTAATTTCTATATCTAGGACTAGGATCTAAATAAAGCCGCAAGTTAATTATAGGCCGCATCAAAATTACGCAAGTCTCAGAATTCCTCTGCGTATAGTGTGGGCGCGGATGCCACCATTTCTTATTAAACGACTCGAATAGGAAATTAACCCTTGTATCGCGGGGGGTTTAACATACATTCAATTCACATGTACAAACTCTTGTTCTACGCGGGGATCGAAACCACGGTACGTCGCGCGCATTGGTAATTGGCGCGGTAACCAATACCACTCGGCTATTCGTGCAGCCCTACACACTCATAGTGACTCGTATCGCACGCACAGAAGACTTTATTATATTTGATGCAAGCGTAGAGGTTTCTTTTCTACCGGTGACTTCGAAGTCGTGGGCAATATTTTAAACTAAGACACTATTAATGATACTAATTGCGTTAGGGGTATTTTTACCTAATAGCATAGCACTATAGGCAGATGAGGACGCTCCAGTGGTTTTAGCCGGTAACAGTCCGACACACCTCCTCGTTAACTCCCTGACGAGGGACAATCCATGAGGTCAAAAGGGGTAAGCCCCATAATAGGCCCATAAAGGGATGATCAAAACGCTTGACTAACAATTTAAGGATCTTACACATTTTTGCTTTCTTGCGGTTCGGAAAACAGTTTTAAGAGTGATATGCGCTTTTGAAGTTGAAATGGCGAACCTATTTTTTTACTACGATCAGTAATAAAGGCCTCCACATTACATTATTACGTCATTGTCGCATTAGAAAAGAAGACGAAAAGTATATTTTAACTGGATAAGAACGGTATCCCTTTTCGACAAGTGACGTGGCTGACTTGTCAGTTCAGTATAAAACTACAAGGATCTTTTGGCACGTGGCTGACATTAACATGAGGGCGTTGGTGTGTATTCGCAACAAGATTCAACTCAACTGTCTGTCAAGTGATGGCTTTTCGTATATGACGGCATTAGTTCCGAATTTGGCCACGTGATAAAAGAGCTTTATAGCACTATACATTGGAGCGTCATCAGCTTTAGCGCTTATAGACATGTAATTTGTCTACAGACTCTTTCTTTGAGCAATATGTTTTTAGCATAAACGAAAAAAAAACTCGTCTTTCTAAAGCTAGAACTAGCCTAAGCAAATATCTATTTGATTATTTACAAATTGTGTTAGAGTGACTATGGTTTTTTAATGATTAGTATTTAAAAAGAACCCGGTTATATTTTAATTGCATATTTGTGTAAAAAGACCAAAGTCTTGTATCAAACTAGTTAATCCTCAAAAGAACAGGGATGGTGACATTTTTTTTAACTCCGACATGAATGATATTGGGTACGTATCTTTCTTTTGTCCCGCGAACACAAATTGATGATACGGACATTACGTAAAATCAGTGCTGCGTTACCACAGCGTTTGCTGAGTAATGTCCGGGTTTGACACAGCGGGGCACACATTTTCCCTTATTTTTGAATGTATACGTTGTTTTCTTTTGTTTTTATTATGTTTATGTCCTAGCATTATTTGTTAACTCGTTTATTTTTGTCTTTATGTGTGTTTTTATCTATTTTTATTTTTTGTGTGTCTTGCATGTGCCAAATAAAACCTTTTTCTTTCTTTCCTTATGAAAGTAAAGTGGATGAATCTTACGCCTGACGTCACTTTTTCGTATAAATTTTGCTACACCCTGTCTCCTAAACTTTAAAACAACTTATCTTTAGCAATGTTTATTGTTCAGATTAATGCAAAAATACGAGTTTTGTGTTTTTAACAGACTTCAAAAAGGAGGTTTCTCAATTCGACCGTATATATGCTTTTTTTTTAGTTATCTATTTGATGGACTAATTAGGTTTTATTCTGTCATCATGGGAGGATCAACTAGGAGAATGCCTTTTTGAATTCAACCATTTCAATTCATATAATTGCTCATTTTTTATTTTTCTAAAATATGACCGGGCTCAATGACGGCGTTTTATATTTATTTTTGTTAAAAAAAAACACACACAGAGGTACTTACTCGCGACATTTGCCTTCAAACACATGTGGGCGCACTCTTTAGGAAAAAATCTATTTTTATATGATTTCCTGTAACTATTATTGTTATTTGTATCTCTTTAAATTCAAGTGACTATCCTTGAATTTAAAGAGAGTCTGCTCCGTTAAAGATTGTTCATCGTTCGTAAGGATTTATTTTCTTGAATTTGACTTAAGAAAGGAAAAAACCCAATCATTTTCAATAGCTTACACGGGGACACAGGTCCAACATGCAGAGATCTTGTTGAGAACTTTAATCTTAAATGTGATGGGGCACCTACCAGTCCCAAGGTACCTATTTTTTCTTATAAGGTTTGCTGTAAAAACTTAAATCTAAATTCATAGCGAATTTCATTAGTATATGCTATTGATGTTATGGATATCAATTATATTCTCCAAAATCATCGGATCAATAAAACTTTATCAGAAAACGATGCAACGTGTGCTATCATTTCGGATATTAAAAGTGAAACAACATTTTAAAAGGTGGACTGACAAAAAGTGCCTGCCATATGATGTAATAATGTCGGATATCGAAGCTGCAAAAATATCCGAATCTAAATCCGTACCCGAACTTTTATATCCGCAACAACCATAGTATATACTAAAAATTATATCTGAAAATCATTTTTTCGCTTCGTTCGCGCGCCTTATAATATCTAAATAAATGCGTTGCAATTTGCGACTGCAAAAATATTTTTCCGCAAATGGTTTCTTAGTTTTATTCTCACAATATTTTTTTTTTAAATAACGCTTCTGTACATGAAAATAATCTTTTTCCCAAAAAAAAAAAAATAACAGTTCAAAAAAATTGGCCAACGATTTTATTTTAGACATGATAAATTTTTGAGCATATACTTAGCAACTAGAGTCAGTAACGTTTTGAAAGTGCCTGAGAAGGCCTACTCGAAATAAAAACCTTTTGATTTTGATTTTTGATTTTGACTTACTAATATTCAAGGTATTACTTTTCCAAATACTGAAGCGGTATTCAAAATATGGTTTGATAAGTGCACAGCAATTTATTATTAGTTTTAGGGAGAAGCCAAAGGAACGGTGCTGAAAAATTTACTGTCGGTAGAAAAGTCATTTTGCAACGTGTAAACGAATCATCCCTTAGAAATAAATATCACAGCTTCCGTGTTTCGGAAGGCATGTAAAAATGTATGTCCTGCGCCTGATCTCTCTCCGGTCGTGTCGGATTGTCGTCCCATCGAGCTATGAGAGTAAAGGAACAGAGAGTGCACCTGTGTTAGCACACGCTTGTGCACTATAATATTATTATGTTCTTCGCTGGCTAGTGTCATAGTAACTCTAGCCGCCGTAGCCGAAATCGGTCCGGACATTAATACCTGCAAAGTTACTAAATCAAAAAACCAATAGAAATCTTCAAATGTATAGGAATGGTATTCCTTGTCGACGCGTGACGTGACTGTGACTTGTCAGTTCAATACATTAGAGCGTACAGCGTTAGCGTGAGGAAAAATGACGTTACCCCGAAGCAAAATAACTCATCTACTGAAGGAATTTTTCAGGACCAAAAAATTAGTTCATTTGACTTCAACCTGTAGTAAATATTGTTTCTTACCAACATTTGTGGCTCAAGTTCACGTTCCAATAGAAAAAATGTACCACAGAAGGTACATTGAATGTGTATTCCCCGTGATGAATCGGCACTTTGAGCATCTTCTGGTTTGAACTTTTTAGCACACGTAGGACAGGAGACTTTTATGCCAGCATGCTTCAACTTATGCCGTCTGTATTCCCCCACTGTTTCGTATCCATTGCTGCAAACTTGGCATTTGAATTCGTCAAAGAAGTTTTTATTCACGTCGTCGAATAAGTGCTCAATGAGGTGCAGTTTGCAGTCGTTTACCTCCGTGAATTTAATGTCACATATAATGCAGGTTTTCTTTCCTCTTTGCAGTCGATCTGAAAGAAGAAAGTTGTTATTCGTTTTCATCAAGAGAAAGGAATTTTCAGGGACATTCAAAAAATATTCCATGATTTTCTCACAATGCCATCTAATCTCGAAGTAAATAAGCTTGTATTATGGGTAGACAACTGATAATACTTATATACTACTTCTAAATACATACATACTATTGATAAATTACACCCAGACACAAAAGAAATGAGTTTAGCTAGTTCTTGAATACAGAGCTTCAAGGATCTTTTGTCACGTGGATGACATTAACATGAGGGCGTTGGTGTGCATATTTGCAAGTATCAACTCAACTGTCTGTCAAAAGTGATCGAATTTCATATACGACGGCATTAGTTCCGATTTCGGTCACGTGCCAAAAAATCCTTGTAGCACCATAAAAGCTTAGAATTTCTTAGCGTTAAAAAAACTACTTACTTGTCATATCTCTAATGACTTCATTCTCCACAAAAGATCGTCTCTTATTCTTGACTTTTAATTTCCAATATTTCAAATAATCTTTGATTGCTGTCAACGCCATACATTTTCTGAACCTACATTTAAACTTCTTATATTTAGTATTATTTTTATACTGTTCCAAAAAATGAAACCAGAAACAAATGTGAAATTTGACGTGTCGTTTAAGATTCATGACGACGTGGAAAGTTTCGGAGCATTGTGGGCAAGTTGAATATTTGTAAATGTGATTAATTGTATGGTTCAAATATTCCACCATAGTTGTGGGAGTTACGTCACATGGCGCACATGTATAAATTGGTTGTTTTGGACGACATTGCATGCAAGCCTTTGTAGAATCATCCTTGATTTTTGTTGCATCACGTGCGTTGTTATATATGCCATTATTTGTGTTTATTTCTTCCATTACAACATCCGTTGTTTCAACAGCTTCTGAAACTGTTTCAGTAGCGTCTAAGTTTGTTTCTGCTATTTCAGTTTCAATTGCAATAGCCATGTTTTTGAGTTCCATATTAAACTTTTTCTGAGCGAGAATTTGATCTATTACAGTTAACTTGTTAAATTCTTGTGGTTTCACTGTTTCATGCAATAAATTATTGGGATAAATTGCGCTATTCACTTCAGTCATATTTGTAGGTGTATTTTCAACAGCTGCCACATTTGGAATTACTGTATCTTGTGTATTATGAATGATTGCTAGTTCGCTAATCTCAGCTGCATTTACTTCTCTCATTTTTATTGACAAATCGTCGTTGAAACCTGTGATAACATCATCATCAACTGTAAGTTTTGGTAGACTTGCAAGTGTTACATCCATACCCACAATTACCGTTTCATCTTCATTCTTATTGTCTTCTATTACTTCCTGTAATTTATTTGCTTCTTGAATTTCCTTGCAAAGGGCTTCGTCAAATCTGTTACAGTATGTTGCGGTGGAAGGTTCTAGTATATTCCCTAGTGCTGCATCTTCTTCTTCAAATGGAACATTTTCTTCATATTGAGCGTGTACTTGTTTCGGTGCATTTACTCTATTATCGTTTTCGCTATAACGACCATAGCTATCGTTAAGCGAAAGTTCTGGATTGTTTTCAAGTGGAACATCCATATCTTCACCTCCAACAACTTCGTTTTGAACGATTACTTGTTCTAGTAAAGAATTTCTATTAACGTCTTCGATAAAACCAACATCGTCAGTTTCAAACAAAGGTACAGATACATTTTCAAGTGGTTCAGCTATATCTTCAGTTCCAGTATTAAATTCTTCTTGAATTAAATCATTTTGAATGGTGGTTCCTTCTAGTGTCTCGCTTCCTGTGTTAAAATCTGGCCCTTCTGTTGCATACGACAAATATTCATTACAAACACCGAAGTCTGTTTCAGTTGGATATAATAGTACATTTTCGAATGGTACTTCCATATTATCAATTTCTATCGTTTCCACTACTTCCGTCTCTAATATTCCAGTGTTACTTTCATAATTTTCTTCTTGATTTGGCTCAGTTGCTATATTTTCTTCTTCCATGCCTTCTTCTACATCCATTTGTTGGGTTATGTCGTTAAATTGTTCTATTTCCGTTCCCGTTGGATGGCCGGCATTGTAGCTATCTGGGACAGTATCAGCCGCTAAGGGTTGACTTGGGTGGTAACAATCTTCTTCTAATCTCTGGATTTGTGTGTCATCTTCGTTATTACTTGTAGGTAATGGGTCGGTTCTGTAAAGTTGTTGTTTCTCATTCGTCGCGATAGGAATTTTATTGATATACACTTCTGGCATATCCGCTGTATTTGTCCCGTACAAATACAGCGGATATTCTATATCTCTTGTTGACATTTCCATTGGATTCTTTTCATTCTGTTCTTCTATTTCTAATGTCGGTTCGTTTAAATCTAAATCTTCTTGTATTTCTTTAAGTCCTATGGTTTCTCTTGCTGTAGGTAGGCTTTGTATTTGTCTCTCTGGTGCCATATCACCAATCTTTGGCTGAATAAGGGTGAAATTTTCTTCGTCATTGTCTTGAAGAACTAGTGGAACTGTATATTCATTCTGTGTGTGAACTACTCCTTCTTTATTATTAGTTTCAACAGGAACCATATCTACGTCTTCGTAAATTCCGAAATCAAGTATGATGATATCATCAGCGAAATGCTCTGGTTCCTCATTGGTAGAATCGTAATCTACTGGTAGTTCCGCCTCAGAGACACTTGCTGGTGCATATATATCGATATCTGGTATTGCATCGTCTTCAATAACATCTGAACTTTCCACTTTTATATCTACAGTTGTATCCGTAGTTTTCATTTTAAATCGGTTCTTTTCACTTACGAAAAATACATTGTATGTTGATTCAGTAACTGGTATTGAGTTTACTGTTTCAGTTATTTGTTCACTAACTTGTTCAGTTACTGTAGTTACTGGATGACATACCTCTTCTTCGGTTTCCGTAGCATGAATAATTGCATTTATCGATTGTTCATTGTACATTTCCTCTGAAACCGCATTGAATGCTTCATGTATTTCTAGATCAGTTACCGTAGTCTCGGTAACTTTCGTTAATGCATCGTAAACCTGTTGGTCAGATACTACAAACTCGGTGACTGTAGTTAACGATTCAGACACTGGAGAATCAGTTACTGGAGTTGAAGCTTCAGATAAATCTGTATCAGCAATTTCAGAAACTTCCGTTTCAGTAACATACGGTTCAGGAACAAGCGTTTCAGGAACTACAGTTTCATGTAATATTGTTTCAGGAACTTCTATTCCAGGAACTACACTTTCAGGGAAATCTAACTGTAGTTCATTTTCTTCAATTTCAGAAGCTTTTGTTCTCATCGGTACTGTTAACTCTTCTCCTCCGTTAATTTCCGTTGCTTCATTATCTGCTGTTGAGTTAATTATTTCTGGTATTTTGTCAGCAACTGTGTCCGGTGGTTCGACTATTTCTTCTTTATTTATAGTAGCCTGAAATCCTGTTATTGGTGAGTCATGTAACTCTTGTATGACACCTGATTTTTCAGTATTTGGTGCTGGGTTTTCTATTTCAGATATATTATCATCAACTGTCATTTCTCGTTCAGTATCTGTAGTCTCAGTAATAGCTGTGGGTTCCACTTTTCCTCCATTCGGTTCGATTTCGTACTCACACATATCTCCGTCATCATATTCGACGCTTTCCGTGTCACTATCAACATCACAATCGTCGCCAACCTCGGCTTCTTCATCACATTCATCACCTCCTATATTTTTGTCACTGTAATTATCTTCCATTTCATTGAGAAACTCTTCATCAAGGGTTTCGACTTCCATAAACTCAGATATTTCTTCTTCTTTTGCTGTATCTGCAGGTTCGTTGGTTTTATCAAAATATATTATATAAGCATTGTTTTTATTTGACTCTTCATTGTTTTTAGCCCCTGTTTTTATCTTATTGTCAATAACCCTAGTCGTAGGTTCATTTTCCTTATCCCTAGTATTTTGTATACCATGATTTTTATTAACTTCATATTTCTCTTGTATTTTCAACGTATCATTATCAAGTCTTCTTGGAATCTTCGATATTGCACTGGGTAAAGCGTTGTATGGCAAGCTTTGCTTGACCTCCACAACAGATTTAGGAACTATTATCTGAAATGTCAAAAGAAAAAGTTTTAAGTTTTTAATAATAAAATAAAAGCCTATATACGTCCCACTGCTGGGCACAGTGCCACAGGCCTCTTTTCATATAGGGAAGGTTTGAGCATTAATCACCACGCTAAGTCAATGCGGATTGGAAATTTCAGATTCCAATATTTGGAATCCAGGTTTCATCAAGAAGTTTTCCTTCGCCGTTTGCCAGTAGTGTTTTAGAATAAGTAAGGAAGTACATATAACTATTAGAAAAAGTTACGTTGGTACTTGCTGGTGCTGGGTATCGAACCTGCACCTCGTGCGTACAAATTCATACATTTGACCGCAAGGCCACCGCGACTTAATTAAATAATCTGGATTCCAAATATTAGAATTTGAAATCTCTGACCCACTGTGACGATAGCGTAGCGAAGAGACCGATGCCCAGCTGTGGGACGTGTATTGGCTGGATTTATTTATGTTATTATTTACTTAAAAAGTGTAAAAAGTGCAGATAATTATTTAAATTAAAAATTTTATATGAGTATTTTTACAATTAAAGAGTGAAAAACAACTTACGCTTTTGTAATAACGTTTCCTATTTTCTACCGTCTCTTTATGTTGATAAATCAGATGGCAGTCGAAGGCGTTGAGCCCAAGGAACACCTTGTATGCAATACATAATATACATTTCTGCACAAGCGTAAACAGCTTACTATGCTTCAACATATGTTCATATATCGTGCATTTTGAAATGAGCTTTAAACCACATATATCACAAGTGAAAATCCCTTTGTTATATTTTGTGTGGTCGTTATAAAAGGAGCTGTTAGTGAAGGTTTGGAAGCAATATCTGCAATGCGATGCGTTGCCTTGCCTTGCACAATGATGGAAGAAACGGCTTACGAAATATTTCTCTTCACATTTCGTGCAATCACGACTAGGTGCGACCACAATCGGAACGTCGGATCTGACATCATGGGCAACTATCAAATGCGAAAAAAAACCTCTTTGGTACTTAAAATAACGATGGCAAATAGAACAAGAAACGGAGTTTTCGTTTCCTTTTTTTCTGCCTGGCTTCTTATTATATAATTTCACACAATTGCTGCAGTGTAGAACAGTTTGCTTTTCGATCTTTGTATTACATTTCGGGCATTTGTTGTTCTTGACTCCAGTCGACGGTCGCGTGACGTCGTAAGCTACAAGACTGTATTGCGTATCCTGATTTTCTAATCTTATATCAACAATAACATGAGATACTAAGTGCTCTCGAAATTCCACGAGGTTCCACCAAAAATTGTAACAAGTAAAACATTTATAACATAGCGGTTTTTCGTTGTCATCTTTAACTTTCGTCATCCATACGTCTAGGCATTCTTGTATTTGTGCCTCGTGAGGATTTTCGTTAAGCAGTGGATATTCCGCGTGTCCAGCATTGTTCCTTACTCCAATATCGAGAATTTTATCAGCTGGATTCTTGGATGTTTCGGCGATTCTCCTTGATTCCTTTAGTATAGTGTCCGCATCAAGAATGAACTGACTGTCTTGAAATTTTTGATATAACTCATTAAATTCTTTATCATAGCTGTCTTCTAGTTCTATTTCATGTATCGGTATTCTTGCCCTTCGTTTTAGGCATATTGTCTCGATCGTTTTTGTCTGAAATAGGATAGTTTTGTGTAAACATTGATTATCTATAAAAGGGATGTCGAACCAATGGCACGCGTGCGACATCTGGCGCAATATTTTTAGGCATCTCATAAATTCTTATGCACTAGCAAAAATCTGTAAAGTAGGTATGTAAAAACTGCTAAATTCAAATAATAAATGTTATTTGAAAGACAGCGTGCTGCTGGGGAGTTTGTTGCGCCGTTTCTTCTCCTGTAGCGAAAGCACAGGAAGCGGTGAAGGGTGGGCGATGGGGTGCTGTCTATAATTTGTAAATTTTGACATTCGAAAAGTGCTACGTTGTAGCCTAATTTGAATAAATGGATTTTGATTTTTGATTCTGAAAAACATTATTAAGCTATTGCATAGCTTCTATCGCGGGCCTTAAGCGTGCAGACCGAATCCAGAAATTTCGTAACAAAAATAACCTAACACCCCTTACTCCGACCGACACAGCAGTGATTCTTTTTTGTTTTGCCACCTATCGATGAATAGCAGAACTTTAATGACTATAATTCTACAAGTTGATAAAAAATGCTATGCAATAGCTATACCGCGGCATTCTCCGAGTGCCACACGTCTTTTTATTATTGAAAACTGTGCAATACTCACAGGAAGATGCAATGTAGGTATGGCCACCGGGAGTAACCGCCTTTCTTCGCCTTCCAACTGTCTGAAGAAAAGCCTTTCGAAATGAAGAGAGCATATTGTTGCATCTCTATCCGGTTGGAACTTTCCTCTTCCGCACGCGACCGCCCATTGCTCTCCTTTAACGCCCTTCGGAAACCTGCAATCAAAAATAAATATTACTCAAAGTTCCAACAACGCCATCTAGTCTCAAATTGAGTATACTAAAGTAACCTGTGTATCTAGACAAGAGACAAAGTTACTTATACATATAGTCTTATGTAGATAAAAATAAATAAATAATTAAATAAATATCTTGGGACAATATCCACACACGACCATCTGATTCCAAGCTAAGCAGAGCTTGTGTTATGGTAATCAGATAGCTGATAAACATACTTATATATTTCTAAATACATACATATTATAGATAAATCACACCCAGACACAGAACAAACGATCGTGCTCATCACACAAACATTTGTCCTGGGTGGGTATCGAACCCACGACCTCCGGCTTAGCAGTCAGGGTCACTAACCACTAGACCAACAGGCCCGTATACTAAAGTAACCTGTGTATCTAGACAAGTGACAGAGTTACTTATGTAGACTTATGTAGATATTATAGATAAATTACACCCAGACACAGAATAAATGATCGTACTCATCACACAATTATATGTCTTGCGTAAGGACCTAAAGAGGGCCGGCAGCGACTGGATGCATAAAGCAGCAGACCGGGCTCTGTGGCGTACCTTGGGAGAGGCCTATGTCCAGCAGTGGAATGCAACGGGCTGATGATGATGAAAAAAAAGGACCTCAAGGTTTGAAAAAGCATGCTAATATCAGGTAAGGTTATCCCCATGATGAGCCGTAATGACTCGCCTCGAAAGGGTTATTATTAATATTAGCTTGCAGTAACACATTTCTAAGGCACAGGCCTCTTCTCATATAGGGAAGGTTTGAGCATTGATCATCTCGCAACAAAAAGGGACTTTAGAACGTCAAAATTACACATTTACTGATCTAGGTGCACGGTTTTTAAATGTCCTTCGTAGGGAAAGAAACCGGAAAAACTTCTTTAGTTACTCTTTGAAAAGATAATGTACGTGTCAAAACCACAAGATAGTCAGTGGCAATCCTAATTGAAAATCATACAAAACGAAAAATCTTCCATCTTTATCTAAAGAGTTTAAATAACCAAAACAAATAGTGTAACAAGGATCTTTTGTCACGCGGCCGAAATCAGAACTAATGCCGTCATATACGAAAAACCATCTCTTTTGACAGACAGTTGAGTTGATTCTTGCGATATACACAACGCCCTCATGTTAATGTCATCCACGTGCCAAAAGATCCTTGTAGCTCTATTACACTTCAAATATATTCGCGAAAATACTCACTGTCATATTACAAACTTAAGTCAACGCGGACGGCATTTTTTTTTATTTCAAGATCTTAAACGATAGATTACACTAAACAACTCACTTGTTTAACACTTATCCTGGTTTAGCGTGGCTAAAAATAATTAATATCGCGGTCCACAAATATCAACCCATGTTATGTTAATTGCGTAGTAATATTTCATCATCCCTCGATTTGTCATCACCCTTTTATTCAAGCACCAAGGCAATATCACAGTATAAAACATACAGTATTTTAATTCGATTCTAGAAAATATGTGTGTCTTCGGACCGATTTCGACCACGGCGGCTAGTGTTACTATGACACCAGCCAGCTACGCGGCACATATTATAGTGCACAAGCGTGTGCTAACACAGGTGCACTCTCTGTTCCTTTACTCTCATAGCCCGATGGGACGGCAATCCGACACGACCGGAGAGAGATCAGGCACAGAATACACATTTTTACGTGCCTTCCGAAACACGAAAAACCTAAAATCGCGATAGGGCTGCCTACATACAGCATTTTAATAAAATCAACAACACACCGTCTGTTCACTGCGACACGCTCGCGACTGTATCGTGCCACGGTTATGCCACGATTCGCGTTGCGCCCGTTTATTTGAACACACCATACTGTATAAATTACCCCGTGACATTAACAAAAGCAGATGTATTCATAATAGCAAATAAAAGGGGTACTCAAATGAATATGTTAATCTCATGAATAGAATTTAATATAGTAGACAGAGGGTTTTTAACAACTGTCTCAAGGTTATTAAGGGTCGAAACTGGTTGTTAGTCCATTGAAAATAAAGACATAATAATCTCGTATTTGCATGCTTTACTGTAGAATAATGTACAAAGGTATTGAGGTCATTTTATCCATTTGAATGGAAAGCATGACAGCGATTTTTGAGATTACACACGTGTAAGCCTACTTTCCGTGTGGTGTCCGGATATAAAGAATAGCACCACCCCATATCCTCCAATGGGTGTCGTAAAAGGCGACTAATGGACCTTAAGACCCAGTGCACTGTACCAAGCACCTTGGGTCACCCGAATGGTGGCGGGTAAACAACCAACAATCGCATTCCCAAAGAGGGTTAGTGTCAGGCAGGCGGCCGACTATAAAACCATAGCCAAAACTTTAAGCAACATGTCTAGAAGACGTGTTGCGCCGACCCCAAGTGAAATGGGATAAGGGCAGGAAGATGACACGTGTAAACCTACTAACATTATAGATAAAAAGTTTGTAAGTTTAGATGGATGATTGTTACTCTTTCACGCTTAAACGACTGAAGAAATTTTGTTCAAATTTGTTATGGAGTTAAAATTGGGACTAGCCCACCACACATGCCCGTCATAGCAACTCCTGTACACATTGCACAAAATCTCCGCTCCTTGCAGTTCATGGGTAATATTTCTCGGTTTCTCCGCTCCGCAGCCTAGCTCCGCTTCGGTGGACAGGCAGCCTTAATACCAAAACTTAGATCCAGCCAACTTTTTCTGCGTTTTAACCTAAGGAGTTTATTTTGGCCCATTCGGACCTGATTGATCTAAAGATAGGGGGTATGTTAGCCGCCTACCTACTATTATACTAATAAACTACCTAATACCTATTATAAGGTAAGCACGTGTCAGAGAGACAAAAGACAAGCTATGACAATAGCGCCATCTCCCTTCTTAGCATTGACATACCTAAGGAACTAGTATGCAAATTAACTATTAGAACTAAAATCAGTAAACTAACATTTCGAAAGTTCCGTACAAAGACTTAATTGGCCACTTTTTTTCCTAGCCTATAGTGTACCACTGCTGGGCAAAGGCCCCAAGTCCTTCCACGATTCTTTATCTCGCCATTATAACAATGTAATTAAAAAGCGGGCCCTCCTAGCACAAGTATATCTTTTACTTAAAAGGAGGTCTTTACGTAAGATAAACTGTAAAAGTTGTACAAGTTTCTGCTATAAACCTTCTTTTTTGATTGAAAAAAAAAACATGTTGATTTTGATTTTGAATCCTATTGGGAATCGCCATATTTGCTGGGGGCAGTAATTAGCAATAAAAACAATAATACCTTCAATATGCAAACACGGGGGCGTTTCAAATGTTGTTTTTGTAAGCATAGCCCGAAAGCGTATTTTAATACAGGCCTTATTACTACTTATAGCACAGTTTAATAATATTTACAGTATAAAGTCTTTATACAAAACGGGCCCAACGTGAATTATGCCTACGCTATCTGATTGTGGGATGATACAGTCACGAGCGTGTCGCGAACGGTGTGTTGTTGATGTAATTAAAATACTGTAGATGAGCAGCCCTATCGCTGTTACGTAACGCGGCTGTAGGCATATATTATTTAGTATCGGCCGAGGTAAATTACTGTATGTATTTATACTGTATAGCTAGTAAACGTAGTCTAATAGAGGTCGTTGAAAAAAGGGGTCGGCGGGCGCAACGAAATGGAATTCTTTATCACAATCGAAAACAGACTTTAAGTATAACAAAATAAGGTGCAAAATTGTTTAACAAAAAATGTTCTCGAGATTTGAATAGAGAACGCGGATGCATATCATTTGTTGTTGTTGTCAAGCGTTTGTGAACTTTATTTGTATGAGTCTAAAGTCGATTTTTGATTGTTTTAAAGACCAGAGAGGGGTGCGTTCGCAAACAAAAGGCGGGAAAGTAAAGCTGCTGACATAATTGGACGCCATTTTGGTATTTTACTATTGTTAATTATATTATTTGAATACTTCACAATAATTGCATGATTACAATGCGAATAATAGTAACAAAATCGGTATAGAAGGGGCGTAAAACGATTAAAATCTCTCGAACGTATCGAGTTAGGCAACAATGGAATTTCGATCTTATTTCCAAGTTTTTATGTTGTTTTTACAATGTGATCTTTATCAAGGACAAACACACGTTTTTGGTTGATAGTATAATATTGAAAATAACAGTCAAGTCAAAGGTCGTAACTTTCGTATCCTAGACAAAAATAAATTCGAATTCTTGCACATATTACAGAATAATATTCATTTACTAAAAATTAGGAAAAACATCGTGAGGAAAACACCTGAGAATTCGGTGTGTCGCCACGTCAGAGGGCTACGGGCGGGTTAAACGATAAGAAAGTAAATGAAATATATTTTAATCGCTTTTTGTTTTTAACTTTTGTGAAGTTTCTAACGACTTGCCTATTTATAGTCAAGAAATTTTGATTATTGTAGTAAAGAGAGTCCCGAGTTCAATCTTGCACACAACTTGTATTTGTCCTGCCGGGGCTGCGGAATGTTCGTGAGAGTTACCGCTCGCCCGGCACTCAAAGGGCTCCAGGAGGAACATAGTGGGTTTTAGTCAGTAACAGTCTGACACTCCCTCCCGCTGCGCCACAAAAGAGGTTATAATTATTTGTTTTAAATGCATTCTATTTTATTAAATATGTTTGATGATGATGATTTTTTATTTATTTAAAAAGGCACAAGTTACATGTAGAAAATATAAAAAGTTCAACAAAACTATATTTTCATAGTTTGTCTGTTGGATCGCTATAATAAATCTTATAATCTATTTTATTATGTACGATGTATGTAATTGGGTACGAATTTCATAATAATAATATTGTGTGCAATGTGAATATCATTGTGTGTGTGCAAACACCTTTACAAGGCGTGCACCAGCGTAGATCTATAGAGGGAGGTTATTCATTCGGAAATTCGACCTTATTTGAATGTCTTTAAAGTCGTTTTTACAATGCTTTGTCTATATGGGGTGGGGTTTGGGAGACGGTTCAGTGTGTGTGGTCGATTCTTTTGTCAAATATTAGTTTGATTAATTATTTTATTACTAGTAGGTTTATGGTGAAAGATAAAGTGGTTTGGAAGAAAAAAGTAGAGATTTTTGCCCGCCGTTAAGATTTTAAACAGATTAATAAAAAGTTAGGATATTATGCCGCGAAAATAAAAATAGTAATTATTTCATCTATTTCTATAAAATTCTCGTGTCACAATGTTAGCTTCCGTACTCCTCGGAACGGCTTGACCGATTCTCTTGAAATTTTGTGAGCATATTGAGTAGGTCTGAGAATCGGCTAACATCTATTTTTAGCCCCAATTTCTTGCTTTTCGCGTACGAAGTCGCAGGCGATAGCTAGTTACTTAATAATTTATTGCCGTCCCATCGCGCTATGAGAGTGCGGGAACAGAGAGTGCACCTGTGTTAGCACTCGCTTCTGCACTATAATGTGTCCCGTGTAGTCGGCCGGTGTTATAATGACACTGGCCGCCGTGACCGGAATCGGTCCGGACATTATTATTTTATTATATTATCATATGGTTAGTACAAACTGTTGTCATGGTGTGCGCCGCCCGTAGCCCTCTGACGTGGCGACACACGCTTAAAACATTTTCAGGTGTACTTTCCTTACGATGTTTTTCTTCACCGTTTTTAACAATTTCCTTTAATGCGCACATGAATTTGAGAAGAAATATCCTACTCAGTATTATAGAATTACTAGCTGATGCCCGCGACTTCGTTCGCGAAAAAGAAAATAGGGATGAAGGCCGATTCTCAGACCTACTGAATGCATATAAAAAAATTCTAGTGAATCGGTCCAGCCGTTTACACTCAGGAGTACGGTAACTAACATTGTGACATGGGAATTCTATATGTAAGACTAACTGTTGTACTACTTCATACGCATTATTAATACTCCCGCGAAAAACAGAACTTAAACAAAATAAAAGAGAATTCAGGGAAAAAATTATGTTGACCGATTCTAAGGCGTCTTATAAATATAAACCTTCCAATTAAAACATTCTTTTAATAAAAGACCACATCAAAATCCTTCTCGTAATTTAAAAGTATCATCAGACAGAGAAACGCACGAAACGACTAGGTTTTATACTATGTACCTATTCATAATAATAATTGTGTCCAAGTATAGATAAACCAGCTTATTATTAGAATCATTCAACAAGAGTTCAAAGACCCAATTTAATGAGTACCTATAGGTAACTACGCAACAGATTTGCACGATCAATACATTGAGAGCGCCACCCTAAATATTTGCCGACGGGAGATAAATCAATAAAGCTCCCAACCGATTGAGATTCACTAGATGTGATTAATTTTTGATAACAGCGCACTTTATATGTGTGTATTATTACTGCAAAAAGGTTCTAATTTATAGAAATGACGTTTTGGAACAATGCTTCTATTTAAATATTAAACGTTTTTAACAGGCCTACTTGAAATAAAGGCCTTTGGTTTTGATTTAGAAGTTTTAACAATAGCAGAAAAGTCTATATTGTAAAGCAAATTTTGTTTTAAAGTTTAATTGAAATGCTTTGAATTTATAAGTTGAATTGGTTGTTAAATGAATAATTTATAGATGACTAGAGCCACGCCCCAGTTTGTAGGGATGTATTATTCACACTTTTGAAATGGTTTATCTTTTAAAAAACCGCATTAAAATCCATTGCGTAGTTTTAAAGATCTAAGCATACATAGGGGCAGATAGACAGCAGGAAGTGACCATGTTTTATACTGAGTCTATCCATAGATCATTTTATAAATAAAATATTATTAAATTACTGAACATCAAATGGTTATTGTTCCATGTTATTTAACACAATGAATATTTATTTCTTCACAAGTTCTTTTTGTACCAAATGCTGTGTTTTATTCTTTTTTATAACATAACATACACTATTGTATAATTCTAAAATTGCTTGCAACTAATACCATACTCTAACCAAAAAAGATGAACATTACAACATTATTACACAAGTTAATATTGTTAAATTGGGAATTGAAAAACAAGATATTTCTATTAACTTGTATACCTATAATATTAAAATGGCAAGGTGTTAAAATTTGCAATTTGAAAACTAGGTAAATATTTGCGTGTTATTTTATCTGTAAGTATTCTGTATAAATGTACTAACACTTATTGCTTGAATTTGAGTTTTAATTTTGTCACTTTATAGAAAAAGATTTAGAGTAAGTAAATTTATAAAATTAGCTCTGAAAAACATTAGGAAGCATTGAATAGGTAATATATTTCAAGCCTTCTTTCAAAGTTCAGAGAAACTCCATTTCAAACTAAGTATTTTAAAATTGTTTTTGGTTTATTATTAAAACAAAACTGTTTGTAGTTATTGTCCTATTTAAATTTGTTTGAAAGTGTGTGATATTTTAAAATATTTGTTTGTTTATCATATTGAATGGTATTTTATATCTTGTATCATGTTTTAAGTTAATAAAAAATGATTTAATTTATGTTTTTGCCTTCAACAAAGGTTGAAGATTGTAGTTGTATATTTTTAAGTTATTTTTAAAGTATTTTTCATATTAATTAATGTATTTATTTAGTATTTGAATTTAGTTTTAAATGTAAATATTATTGTTTTGTTTAGTTTTTAAATTTTATTATAAAAATTGGTTTTAAATGCTCTTATAACTACAAGACAACACAGCATGCAAAAATTTATCAATAAAAGTAGAATAATATAAGCATCAAGCTGATGTAAATATCTGTATTAAAGCATTTATATGTGAGAAACACTCAAAAAATATTCTAGTTTTATTATGGTAAGTATTTTTCTTTATCTGAGCTAATCTTTGAATAGTATAGAGTATAAAACTAACCAAGGAGTTTGTGTAATATTTATGCAATTGCAGTTCATTCAGAAATTTTAACACAAGCTCATTATAACTTTAGTATATCTTTGAAAGCTTATAAAGCTTAGCCATTGAAAGCTTAGCCATTTAGTCAAATATTAGTATAGTTACAACATCATTAGTATGTAAGGTTTCTTTAAATGTTTTAAATAATAAATAAATCCTTGCCAAAGAAAATAGCACAAAATTTTAATCATATTAGTAAGATTTGCATTTATTTTTACTGTAAAGAACCAATATTATGTCATAGCAAGTCTAGTGGAGGTTTGTTGTGGCTATGTTTGTTATATTTACCACATTTTGTACAAGAAAGGATATTAATCTTTAATATTTAGAATAAAAGATTTTAAAACAAGAAATGGACAAAGAATTGGCCCTTGAAGGACACTTGTATTTAAATAAGAAATAATCAAATTTTGCCTGAGAGAAATATTAAGAATTATCTATAAGTTAACTAAAATTGTTTAAGAATTAGTTTTGTATAATAATATTACACTGCAGGAAAAAACATGAGTAAGATTTTGAATGGCACACTCTGTCTTTGGCTAGTTTTAAGTCTATGTTTTCAAAATATATGCTTAACTACATTTAAATGCGATTTTTTGTAAGCAGTATAAAATTTAGATTAAAAAGCAAAATAATCAAAGCTTGTGTTTCATTTTTATAGGTATTCAATAAAGAAATCATTCAAATCGGTAGAAGCCCCAAAACTATTCATATTGGTAGATGCTCCATTATATTTTAGATTAAATTTCTCAACAAGGCCTCTGCATGTTGGGCCTGTGTCCTGTGTAAGTCTTTAAAAAGGACCGGGCTTCTTCCATTGAAGTTATCCCGTAAATTAAATATTAATAACAAAAAGTCTATCACGCTTTACTTGCAGTTAAGTGCGCCACATTTCAACTGTATTTATTAGTTATTTTTACAGCAAAATAAATGTGTAATATCAATGTGAATTTGTGAAAATACTTTGAATGTTTCAGCGTTTCAACATAAGTTACACCGCCAACACAAAACACAAGGAATACAACGCAATTGTTAGTTAATTGTTCAAAAAAACATTTTATATTAAACACTGTAATATTCCCAATCACACAGTTAATTTTGAAACAAAGACACAAAATAACTAGGGTTTTAAACAAATTGCGCGCATCACAAAGTATGACTTTAAATTGAAATCGAAGCAAAAGAAAACACGTCGTATTTTGATTGTGTTTGTAAAACATTTAAAGATTTTAAGCTCTTTAAATAGACACACCCATTATAATATAAAATTTATTTGAAAAAAGGCGTGGTTTTCTTTTTAAAGTCGTTTTTACTGCAATATATCACCGAAACAAAGCGAAATGGGCATGCTTATTGAGAGTACAGTTGTAGTTAAAAGATATATTATAAGATAATATGATCAATTCTAAAAATAAGTCGAAGATCAATAAATGCCCGCGGGGAGCCAAGGTTTTCACAAAATGGCTGCCGATTGCCACGCGGCAACGAAAACTATTAATGAATTATTTAAATGTACCAATCCGCACTTTAAATCAAATATCAATTTAAATTTAGGTTTAAACTACACAGATTACACGAATTTAAAATAATTTATAAATTTTTAGCCCTTTTTTGCACAAATATGTGATAAGTATAAAAAAATTGCGATGTTCAAATATTTGTAAATTAAAAAAATATTTTGCGGTAATCCATGCATACCGCAAAATATAATCATTTTTACATACATTTGTACATAAATTTAAAAAAAAAACATGCGATCAAGCCAAACAACATTTATTTAATACAACAATAAAAATAAAAATATATCTAAATGCTAAAAAAACAGTAATAATTTACACAAATAAAACAAAAAAGCACACTTAGATAAAATAAAATTAATATTTATAAGTACCTATGGTATGTAATGGTGGATCCATGTTTTATTTTACCGGATCGTGTCGAAGGACAATATAGAACTGCACACTGCACCGGAGGCATTTAGAAAAAAAAATAAAATACTTTTAAAATGAGAAAATAACAAAAAAATTGATTAGCTATGTTCATCCTATACACCGAATATGAAAATGAGCGAAATACAAAGATGGTATCTAAAAGGGGTGAAATCAATGCGTCGTAAATCAAAGTTAGCCAATGAACTAACAGCCCAGGTAGGCTATATTGTGTCCTTATCACTCATAGGGTGCAACATGCATCCGAAATGGACCACTCTTTCTAACAGTTTAGGAATTGGACAGTCAAAATATGATTGATGGAGATACTTAATAAATATGTAAATGAAAACGTTATTTATTTTAATTCTTCTTTTTGTTTTAAAACTTAAAAAAATATGAGAAAAATATTTATAGTTCCGTTTGTAAACTTTACGCTGTCGTAAAATAAATGTTTTTAAAGTTGTTTTCTTCGGGTCAAAAAAGTATTGAATTTGTATGAAATAAATTGTAAAGTGTTGTTTTTTTAAGAAAACAAGATCTATACATTAAAATAGAATATTATTTACGTTATGAAACCTGTATTATTAATTAATAATTGATAAAACGATGAAACTTTAAAACTTCGAAATTTTCTTGTAGTTGCTTGTAATAAACTTTATTAAATGTATAAAGGTATGAAAGAACGCCTCAAAACCAAAGAATAATGCATAAATCACAAAGTTATTGTCCGTTTATTGATTTCCAAAAGATATGTTCCACGTGCATGGATTGCTTCAGTGTTGCCAGTTGCATCACGTGAATGCGTTCGTAATGGCTCCCAAAATCAGGATTTCTGAAATAAAAACACATTTTTGAATTGATTCAATAGTAGACTAGATATCTAAACACCTTTAAAAGATATTGTAATGAAATGAAACATAACATTAGGTTAGTAATCGATGTTTTTCAATCACAGTTCAGTTATTGATTTTTCGAAATAAAATTCCAATAAGACTCTTGTAAGTCAAAATAAAATTATTATTAATAATAAATACTCACATTTTCATTAAAAAGCATCAATAAGTACATTTAAAATATTTGTGAATAAACAATAAATTACCATGTCACATTTTCCCGCCGATTTGTTGTCCAGTGGCCATAGATCATAAATCATATGTTTTTATTGCCGCCGGAAGCCATGATGAATTGCAGTGACTGTTAACTTTGGGCGGGATCTACAAATTTGCATTTTAATGTTTTATTCATAAACTGTAATGAGGATTTTAATGATTTGATTCTGTGACTTGCGCAGTTAATATCGACCTTTGATCAAATCTAATTAGTTCAAAGTTATTTTGGACAAATTAATTGAGTTATTGTACAGCAATTTAGAATGGAAATTTGAAAGAATACTAGTTTTTGAATAAAGAATTAAGTGTTTTTCGCGTACAAGTTCGAATAAAGGTCGCGTTAAAAATTGTTGTAGATATTATGATTACGATTTTTTTTTATTAGAAATTTAGGTTTTAAGTAATACTTAAAACTAATTTAGACAAAGAAAACGAAAATCTTTTTTTTGAGATAATAAAAACTGATTTTATTGCAAAATATTAAATATAGTGATTCTAATTTAATGATAAAATTTCAAATGTTACATCTAAAAATAATAGGTTTTAGGTCAACTAGTAATAAATGAAACAATATTCTTCAATTTTAAACGTTTTTCCTTTATTTTTGCGATTGGTGTTCTGTTCCGTAGGCTTACTCGTCTAATAATAATTTTGAAAGACGCCGATCAATACCCTTTCGGTCGTTTCGGATAACACTCGGCTTTCTTCGGTGTAACGAGGGAATTTGTGACCGGACCGCTTTTTAAGGACCTTTCGTAACGTTCAAACTTTTTTGATTCAGTTTTTGGATTGACTCAATCTTTTTTCGTATAAAATTCTTCGGCTATACTTATGCCTTTGCCTAGCATTATGATATTTATAAACTGGTATAGCGCTACAAGGATCTTTTGGCACGTGGATGACATTAACATGAGGTTTTTGGTGTGTATATTCGCAAGCATCAATTCAACTGTTTATCAAAAGTGATGGTTTTTAGTACAACGGCATTAGTTCCGATTTCTGCCACGTGCCAAACGATCCTTGTAGCACTGTAATTATAAAAGTTTCAACAAACACATATTTCAAAAATCATTAAAAAATGTATTTTTTCATTTTAATTCATAACATTTTTGCGCTGTCAAATTAAAGTTTTTAAAAAATTCGCGAGTTGAATGCTGTTTTGTTTATCATATTTTTTACTCTGCGGTTCTCTCAGGTCTCGCTTTGAGCAGTTTGATGGACCTCTAACAAAGACTTGACATTGACCTCAAATCTTTTTGACGGTCTTAGGGTGGCCTTAAAGGTCACTCTAACAATGAAAAGGTTAACATTCGTAAGTATTCTGTGTTGTGCGTCATATGAATAAAGAGTTAAGGCGCGTGTTTTTTTAATATATGACTGATATTTTGTTAAAGTGATATTTTATTTTGTACCTACTAGAGTGCCGTTCCAGTTTCTTATATTTAATATAAGTAATACATATACGTATGTATTCTAAATAATGCATATACGTATTATAGATAAATTACACCCAGACACAGAACAATTAATGATCGTGCTCATCACAGAAATATTTGTCCTGGGTGGGGATCGAAACCACGATCTCTAGTATTGCAGTCAGGGCCACTAACCACTAGACCAACAGGCCAGTCGCTTGTAACACTTTTTATTATTCCAAAATAATTTTAGAAGCATTAAAATCGCATCAAAATCCATTGCGTAGTTTTAAAGATCTAAGCATACAGGTAACGACAAGCGACCTCATTTTATACTATGTAGTAATTTAAATATCAAAACACAAACCTTCAGTTTTAAAAACTCACCTTACATAACAAGCATTAACACTTAATAGTACTATACACTACACTGTTCATTCATTAATTCCGAATGCGCTCATAAATCACTAGTGCAGACAGAGATACGACCGCCATCTTTAAAAGTAAAACTATGACAGTTGTGGAAAAGAGACGCTGCTTTACGCCATGTATAGTTCTGTCCTGCTTTCACATCTGCAAGTATTATTATAAGCTGTGGTGCTTATCCCCAGGGTTAACGAGCTATGAAGTGGAGGCGGTACGAGTCCCACGTCGGGCGCCATTAATAATACATTACCCACGGTACTTTATACTGCTCTCAGCGGATTGTGGAGGTATGAATGTTTATTTTGTGTTTTAGCTTTTTTCTGTGACTTTGTTTGTGTGGGTGTAGGTTGTAGATGTAAAGTGTTAACTTTCTTTTTTTGTAGTGTGTTAAAATGTAGTCTATGTGATAATTCAGGGTGTCAGTTAATTTTGTTCAAATTGCTCCAACCGTTTATGCTTGAAAGAGTTACTAACGTCCATCCATCTATACTTACAAACTTTCGCGTTTATAATATTAGTTACTGTTTTTATCACTAAAAGCTTTGTAACGTATAATATTTTTTTTGCTTGATTTTCACTTAAGTCTTACTAGTTATTAGTACTTAAGTCTTTTAGACTTTGTAGTTCATCGTAACAGGTCGCCAGTGGCACTGTAGCTATATTAAGAAAACTAGAATACACGTAGTTACAGAAAGCTATTTGCCAACTTTTGAGAGGACAGTCCAATTTTTTTTAACATACTATACCAATATCACACTCATATACAGCTTCAAATAAAAAAAAACATCATCATCTTCCTGCCCTCATTGCATTTCACGTGGGGTCGGCGCAACACGTCTTCTAGACATGTTGCTTAAAGTTTTGGCTATGGTTTTATAGTCGGCCGCCTGCCTGACACTAACCCTCTTTGGGAATGCGATTGTTGGTTGTTCCCGCCACCATTCGGGTGACCCAAGGTGCTTGGTACAGTGCACTGGGTCTTAAGGTCCATTAGTTGCCTTTTACGACACCCAGTGGAGGATATGGGATGGTGCTATTATTTATATCCGGACACCACAAATAAAGAAACAAATGCAATTTATTTAAATTAGCACTTTTTGAACGTCATAGTAATAATAGACAGCAAGCACCCCATCGCCCACCCTGCTGACGCTTGCTGTGCTCTCGCTACGGGAGAAGAAACGGCGCAACAAACTCCCCAGCAGCACGCTGTCTTTCAATTTAAAATATTTTAATATTTGATAATTCTAATGCAGAGAAAAAACCGTGCTAGTAAAATTCAATTCAATTCAAAAGATTCTAAAAACTATTCAAAATAGCTTTTTGAAGATATGTTTTATCATAATACAGTATCTAGAATGTGTTACAGAAACAATACTAAAAAAAAAATAGGTCGTCATCTAAATAGACATACCTATTATCTTTAACACAACTGAAAACGGAAACAATTAAAGGATATCGGCTGTCTTGGTATGGGCATGTGATGAGGAGGGATGAGAGTCATGTGACTAAGAGAGTGATGAGTATGAATGTTGATGGATGGAGAGGAAGGGGAAGGCCAACGAAAAGATGGATGGATTGTATAAGGAATGATATGAATGATAAAGAAGTAAATGATAGTATGACGTCTGATAGGGGAGAATGGAAGAAAAAAACATGTTGCGCCGCCCCCAAGTAAAATGGGATAAGGGCAGGAAGATGATGAAGATCTTCAACAAAACTATTTAGTATCTACTCAGACCAAGATCAGCAGACCGACCAACGCAACGTTCAAAAGTATAAACTTGTCATAATGACGTAACTCAATATTACGCTTATGAATCAAAATAGTTACAGGAAAATATTTTGGTTTCTTATTGGCGCCCACCGTGGGACCGACTTTTTTTTTCTGTTGCTAACATTATCAGTTTTGACTGCACGGATAGCCGAGTGTTATAGGTCACGACACCAATTACCACTGTGCGCGACGTATCGTGGGTTCGATCTCCGCGTAGGGCAAAAATTTGTGCGTTCCACAAATGCTTGTTCTGAGTCTGGGTGTCTCGGTGTATGTGAATTTAATGTCTGTGAAACCTCCGGGGTTCAAAGATTTAATTCTTTAGTATGGGGGTCGTTTTTTTTACAGAAATACCTACTTTTATCGCAATAAGTCATATACAAAAGTGATAAAGAAGATCGGACCTCTCATTTACACAAATGAGCCATTTAATGGAGCCATCATTCTAAATGTTGAAATCTGAAATCGCCAATCCGCAGTAAGCTAGCGTGGTGATCAATGCTTAAACCTTCCCTATATGGGGAGATGCCCAGCAGTGAGACTTTTGTAAGCTGGTTCATTTATTCACGTCACAATTATTTCTGAATTCGCCTTTTACTATACGACTGGTCTACTGGCGTAGTGGTTATTAGCCCTGACTGCTAAACCAAAAGTCGCGGGTTCGATTCCCACTCGTAACAAATGTAAGTGGTTATGAGCGCGATAATTTATTCTGTGTCTTGGTGTAATTTATCTATAATATTAACGTATTTAGAAATATATAATTATGCTTATCAGTTGTCCAGTACTCATCATACAAGCTTTACTAACTTTGAAACTAGATGGCGCTGTAAGAAATTATTATTTTAATTAGTTTATAGTAACTCTACTATAGACTAACAATCCGTCTAGGTTTTCTACTATTTTTACCGTAAGTAATTCAGGGAACATATTTTAAGTATTTGTACAAGTATAGAGAATAAAACTTACGCGTGATATCATTCTTTACATCACAACTGTTTTCGTGGGAAATCATCAAATACCCCCGCCCGCTGTGGGTGCAGCGGGAGGGAGTGTCAGACTGTTACTGACTAACACCCACTATGTTCCTCCTGGAGCCCTTTGGGTGCCGGGCGAGCGGTAACTCTCACGAACATCCCGCAGCCCCGGCAGGATCACAGGCCCCTCTCCTGAACTTTGAAGCAGCTAATCTTCGGCAATTTTATTTGTTCAGATTAAAGTAGAATACGTGTGCAATATTTTTAATTATCAATCTGACGAAATATTAGTTCTTTACTTTTCGTACCCTGACATCGATATTATTGGTATAATTCCCAAAAATTGCTAACTATGGTTTTATAATTTGCAACATTAACTTTTAATTTTATATACTGTGGCAACATTATCTCTCTCTTGCTCTGTGACACGGACAGAATGTACACGTAATTATTTGCAATCGACTGGCCTGATGGTCTAGTGGTTAGTGGCCCTGACTGCTATACCAGAGCTCGTGGGTTCGATTCTCACCCTGGACAAATGATTGTGTGATGAGCACGCTCATTTGTTCTGTCCGAGTGTAATTTATCTATAGTATGTATGTATTTAGAAATATATTAGTATGTTTATCGGTTGTCTAGTACTCATTACACAAGCTACTAAGTATGCATAACTGGAGACTAGATGGCGTTGTGTGAATGTTGAGAATTTTTAATATTTATTTATTCAGCCCTGATGTAGCGACATACTCTTAAACAATTCTCAGGTGTTCTTTCACGTTATTTTCCATCATCGTTTTAGCAAGTGATAATTGCTTTGTAAGATCTAGAGTTTATAATAAATATAATAGGCAAATAAAACCACAATTATTTCCAAAATGTATAATAATTAATTCGTACAAATATGTACATGGTACAAATAACATTTAATTCATTTATTTCACTTCATTTTCATAGATAACATGTCAAATATAAAATTATAGTTATTAATTGGTGTTAATTTATTAACCGGGAGATTTAACACGTCTTAAAGTAATATAATTTCAGTAGTGTCACGTGACAGCGCACTACACGGCACTGGCGTCTCTTATACAATAGGCTATTGGACTAAAAAAATAATTAGTCCGTCAGGTCAATTTCAAAAAAATATTGTATACGTATTTCCGTGTGGTGTCCGGATATAAAGAATAGCACCACCCCATATCCTCCACTGGGTGTCGTAAAAGGCGACTAATGGACCTTAAGACCCAGTGCACTGTACCAAGCACCTTGGGTCACCCGAATGGTGGCGGGTAAACAACCAACAATCGCATTCCCAAAGAGGGTTAGTGTCAGGCAGGCGGCCGACTATAAAACCATAGCCAAAACTATAAGCAACATGTCTAGAAGACGTGTTGCGCCGACCCCCAAGTGAAATGGGATAAGGGCAGGAAGATGATTGTATACGTATTTTTATTTCATTAAATCAATAAAAAATACAAAGATAAAACGCAACAAAGGTGGTGAAAAGTGTAGAAGTGGGGGCTACCGGTCTCTTGACAGTAAAAAGTGACACGTATGTGACGTCACACGAGATTTCAGCATACGGTATCATCTTATTTTTTTGTTAACGTGATAAAAGAAAAAATACGTATCTAATATTTTTTGGAAATCTATCTGACGGACTAATTAGATTTTTTTAGTGAAATACCCAATTGTAATAATATTACTTAAAGACCCGTCTCATACAGTATGGCATTCAGAATCTGAGAGTCGGTTCTTTATTACAAATATATAAAAAATGGGTTAGTTTTACTCAACTGTAACTTAAAAGTGGTTTGGATTGAAATAAAGAACAGACTTTCAGATTCTAAACTACAGAGTGTATGAGGCCGGCCTAAGAGAAGGTGATAGGTTAAACCATTCATTTAAGATTCAGTCCAATTTGGTAAGTAAATAATTGTGTATTAACAACAAATGTATTTTTATAACCATACATATAAAAAAATACAGTCAACTAAGTAAAGTTCTGAGTCTATAAAGCTACAAGGATCTTTTGGCATGTGGATGACATTAACATGAGGGCGCTGGTGTGCATATTCGCAAGAATCAACTCAGCTGTCTGTCAAAAGTGATGGTTTTTCATATATGACGGCATTAGTTCCGATTTCGGCCACGTGACAAAAGATCCTTGTAGCATACATTGCATTTGACAATGACAGCTAAAAGAACATTTTATTGTTATTTAATGTCATAATTGAATAAACTGGAAGTCAGTATGTGGAACAAGAAACAATATATTTAATAATAATAAAATAACCTATATACGTCCTACTGTTAGGCACAGGCCTCTTCCCATATAGGGAAGGCAAATAATTAACAATAACAAAATATTAATAATATTTTAGACAACTAACGTGTTTTATTCGCGAAGTGCTAAGCACATTTATTAGGCAGTTGTCCCACCAACGTCGAGAAAACGACTAACTATCGGCTATTTTCTCGCTAAAGAAACGTACAATAGATATACTTTCCGTGTGAACAAAAGAGATGCATATACAAACAGTTGATCGCTGACTGTTCACACTGCCGGAGAGCACTCGCTTCACTAGTTTCTCGCTGAGCGACAAGAGGTCGGTGCAACTCGACCGAAACGTCGGGAGAAAAGAAATATCGAATTACATCGCGAATAAGACCCGTTTGCTATCTAAAATATGTGTACAAGTCGCAAAAATTAAATACATTTAATGACACAAAATATTCAATGATTTTTATAATTAATAGTAAAACTAAGTAGGTAGGTAGACATTGTGATAAAATGATTAAAAGTAGGGGTTTATGACGTCATAATTTTGTAAAATATAGTGTTATTATTGATGTAAAGCCTGGTGTCAAAGATTAGGCCTATGACGTGGCTTAGGCAGACAATAAACTGGTGAACAAGTGAGATATTTCAAAATAAATATATCGCGGCTTATAGATAGAAAATATAATATAAATTCCTATCTAATATTCTTTATTTACCTACTTCACAGACATCAATTAATTGGGTATTAGACTAAAAAAACTAAGTCTATCAGATAGATTTCCAAAAATAGGAGACTTATTATTTCTTTGATCAAATCAATAACAAAATACGAAGATATAACGCATCAAAGATGGTGAATCGTATAGAAGTGAGGGCTAGTGACGTCACTTCTTGTTGGCTGCACGGATAGCCGAGTGGTCACGGTCACCACGCCTATTACCACTTTGCGACGTGTTGCGGGTTCGGTCGCCGCGTAGGACAAGAATTTATACGTTCCACAAATGTTTGTAATGAGTTTGGGTGTCTCTGTGCATGTGAATTGAATGTCTGTTAAAGTTCCCGCGATACAAGGATTAAATTATTTAGTCCGGAAGACGTTTATTTTAAGCAAAAACAAACTTATTAGCAAAATGTATACTGAGATGTGACGTCACATGAGATTTCAACTTGCTGTATCACCTTTATTTTTTATTTACCCCATAAAAGAGAAAATACTAGTCAAAAACCTTTTTTAAATCTATCTGACGGACAAATTTGCATTTTTTTGTCAAATACCCAATATTATTATTACCCTACCATATTCTTTTAAAACTAATAACATCAATACACAAAATATCAATTACATCAATAATAAAAGTATGCAAATAAAGATTTTGCAAGAAAACTATATTTTTGAGACATGCAATGAGATTTTAAAACATATTATTTATATTGACATATTTTATGACAACCAGTCACAAATACAGATAAAAAAGATATAACTCAATATTATTAGTCAATTAATTATGTCAAATGAGTATAGAGCTACAAGGATCTTTCGGCACGTGGATGACATTAACATGAGGGTGTTGGTGTGCATATTCGCAAGCATCAACTCAACTGTCTGTCAAAAGTGATGGTTGTTCATATATGACGGCATTAGTTCCGATTTCGGCCGCGTGACAAAAGATCATTATAGCACTATATGAAAGTCTGTCAAAATATTTGATTTAAGATGGTGTCGAACCAACACAATTGTAATAAAAATTTTATATATATTTTAAGGCACTAAATATACATATATTTTTGATTAACAGAATATTTTTTGTCAACTTTATTCAGTATTTACATTTTCTTATCTTATTTTTGATGTAAAACTAGGTATTTAAGCCAAGTACGCTTGACATAGTTTAAGCAATTGACATAAACTACACATTGATATATTTACATAATTTGTATGAAAATACAAAAAAAAAATCGGCCAAGTGCGAGTCGGACTACACACAAACGCACAAAGGGTTCCGTACTATCATCTATAATAGAAAATTACGTTTGTTGTATAGGAGCCCTCCTTAATATTTAATACTTTTACTTTTTAGTATTTGTTGTTATAGCGGCAACGAAAATACATCATTTGTGAAAATTTCAGCTTTCTAGCTATCACGGTTTATGAGATACAGCCTGGAGACAGACAGACAGCGGAGGCTTAGTAATAGGGTTCCGATTTACTCTTTGAGTACGAAACCCTAAAGACTATTATTTTAAACGAATCATGTTTTTGACTAACACCAACATTATATATTTATTTATTTGTAACGCGTTTTTACAAGCCAAATCCTATGTAAAATTTACAACAAATTATCAATCTGGCCAATTTATGATAGATGGATTGCGTGAAAGATGATATGGCTGCAAAGAGTGTGACTTGCGAGATGACGTCAGATAGGAACGTGTGGAAGAAGACATGCTGCGCCGACACCAAATAATAATTGGGATAAGGGCAGGGGAATGATGATTCCCATACATTAGAAATATTCTATGCATATCGAGCTTTCAGCTTTCTAAACATTAGTTAAGGAATCTCGCTACATGGTATAATAGGACTGACATATTTATGTAAAGTCCCCATTAATGAATAAAGAGGAAATAATAACATAAATTAATAATTTAGAAAACCGCCGATTCTTTAATCCCCATCCCAGTATATTTGCTGACATTCGGTTAATCTCCCCACTTTCACCGCCCACAACTTTAAAACGGCTCAACCGATTTTCATCAAACATGTCTAAGAATACTCGCACATAAGTCACCTTTAATACAAATAAAACTGAATTAAAATCACTGCATCCGTTCGGGAGTTATGATGCCACAGACAGACAGACAGACAGACAGACACAGACACGTCAAACTTATAACACCCCTCTTTTTTGCGTCGGGGGTTGAAAAAGGTCTAAACTACAGCCTATACACTTCCTTTTAATCTAAACTCTACGACTAACTAAATCATAACTTAACTTCATGTCTTAACTTTTTAACCGTTAACTTAGTGAAATGTTCAGCTTTCATATGTCTCCGGACCTCTGAAAAGATTCTAAAAGACTTGTGGCATACCGGACAATCAGCTGCTGACTTCCTTTCCTTATGTACCTCCCACATATGGCGCCATTTGTGTTTCAGAGCCCCGAATCTGATGTTGCACACTATACAGGGAAATTCTTTAACACCGTTGTGATGTTGGTACTTCATGTGCCTCCGGTAAGCGGTTTGAAAGTGAAATATCTTGTTGCATTCCTCGCATTTTATGATCGGTGTTTTCGTGTGCATCTGTGGATGGGAGAGACAACTATTAATAAATAATAAATAAAATATCTTGGGACAATATCCACACACGGCCATCTGATCCCAAGCTAAGCAGAGCTTGTTCTATGGTAATCAGACAGCTGATAAACATACTTATATATTTCTAAATATATACATATTATAGATAAATGACACCCAAACAAAGAACAAATGATCGTGCTCATCTCACAAACATTTGTCCTGGGTGGGAATCGAACCCACGACCTCCGGCTTAGCAGTCAGAGTCACTAACTACTAGACCAACAGGCCCGTCAAAATTAGAGACAACTATTATTTTCAGACAACTTGATCCATAATGGTTAGTAACAACGGTAACTTATAACTATGTTAGTATGCACGATGTCAAAATACAAAAAAAAACAATAATACAATATAATAATTTCATTTTATTGTCTCTACCAGTTTAATAAATTTAGCATCAAATACTGTTTAATAAAGAAGTCAAATATAATTTCAATTTATGTATAGACAGTATCATTTATCACCATCAGTCAGGGCGACATTAGCCTACGTGCGGAAAATGGAAAGTATCAGGGTTTTCACGTATTATAGCGCCCGTAATATGCATTTTAAGTAGATTTTCAGTACAATATGTTATTATTGCAAAAGATGGCGACTAATGGACCTTAAGTGCACTGTACCAAGCACCTTGGGTCACCCGAATGGTGGCGGGTAAACAACCAACAATCTCATTCCCAAAGAGGGTTAGTGTCAGGCAGGCGGCCGACTATAAAACCATAGCCAAAACTTTAAGCAACATGTCTAGAAGACGTGTTGCGCTGACCCCAAGTAAAATGGGATAAGGGCAGGAAGATGATGATGATGCTATTATTGCAAAAGATGGCTAAAATGTGCAAATACATTTGTATATGATTTACTCATAACCATACAAAAAAGGACAACAAATATTTAAAACAAAAAAGAAACGCTTTTAAAATTGACTGGCCTGTTGTTCTAATGGTTAGTCAGCCTTGCTATACTGTAGGTTGTATGTTCGATTCCTACTCAAAACAAATATTTATGTGATGAGAAGTAATGAGAACGATCGTTTGTTCTGTGTCTGGGTGTAATTTATCTATCATATAAATGTATTTAAATGTATGCAAGTAAGTTTATCAGTTGTCTAGTACTCATAATACAAACTTTACTAAGTTCGAAACTAGATGGCATTGTATAAAAAATAGATAAAAAAACTTTTTAAGAAAAAGCTTTTATTTAAACGCTCTAAAAAGAAGAAAATAAAATATTCCTTTTGGATTATACTAACAACTCCTCATTATACACAATTTATATATAATAATAAAAGCTTGTCGCTCGATTTACCACAAATTATTATGATATAAAGGAATGTTGATAGGTATGTAAATCTCGCGACAAGCTTTTATTATTATATATAAATTGTGTATAATGAGGAGTTGTTAGTATAATCCAAAAGGAATATTTTATTTTCTTCTTTTTAGAGCGTTTAAATAAAAGCTTTTTCTTAAAAAGTTTTTTTATCTATTTTTTTTATTTTTTACTTTTTAGTTATCGCTGGTTTTAGAATAACGACACATTCTTTTTTCAAGTTATTATTACTCTCAAAATGCCCTCTCATTTGATACCCATATTGTAGAAGTAGACTAAAGGTAACTATTCCGCCATCCTGCATGGTCCGCCATATTGGATTCAGAATGACGTCATATTCTTTTTCTAGTCACTCTTAACAAGCCCTTTCATTTGATACCCATATTGTAGAAGTAGACTAAAGGTAATTATTCCGCCATCCTGCATGGTCCACCATATTGGATTCAGAATGACGTCATATGCTTTTCCTAGTTACTCTTAACAAGCCCTTTCATTTGATACCCATATTGTATAAGTGGATTAAATATAACTGTTCTGACATCTTGTATGATCCGCCATATTGAATTTAGAATGACGTCACATATCTTATCATATATTGTCATCCAAACAAAATGCGTCCACAAAATTTCAGCACAAACGGTTGAATATATCTACTTCAAAATTGAGTTCAAAGATTTCACCCGAACACACAAATATCCATACATTGCAAGTTAAATAAAAGCTTTTAAAAATCGTAGAACACTTATGAGCATTTATTTATATAAAAAAAGCTAAATTACAAACCTCCAAATGTTTAATCAATCCATTCTTCGACTGAAACTTCTTCTTACACAGATCACACACAAAAACTTTGAAATTATGCACTTTTTTATGTTTTGTAAAGTTACTTGAATCACTGAACGACTTATTACATATATCACATCGGTACACTGGTAGGGATGCATGCTCTCTCATATGTTGCCTATATAATTCTGGGGTTCGAAACCCTGCTGCACAAATCTGGCATCTCAGTTCCCGATATTTGTCTTTACATTCATAAGCATTTGTCAGTAGATGTTCAATCTGGTGCCGTTTGCATTCATTGAAACGCATAAAGACACGATGGCAATAGTAGCATTGTTTCGTACGCATGTGTAGACGACCTGAAAGTTTAAAACGGTATTGTTAGTTTAAGTTTTTGTGTATGGGTGACCTATTTTAGACGATAAACGGGATTTAATTCGATATTTCTTTTCTCCCGACGTTTCGATCGAGTTGCACTGACCGTGGTCACGGGTGGATTGATCCACGGTCGGTGCAACTCGATCGGAACGTCGGGAGAAAAGAAATATCGAATCATATCGCGAATAAGTCTCGTTTTCGTCTAAAATATGGATAACCTGTGTGGTAGTGGGATTGGTATGGTATTATTAATGTTAATAAAGCTGTGATAGACTAGTGATTATGCAGAATTGCTAAGTCAAAGATCATAGATCTCCAAATTAATGAGCTAAGACTTTTCGAATGTTGTGTGCGGTTAAAGAAAGAAATAAATATCACAGATTCCGTGTTTTGGATGGCACGTAAAATGCGTCTTGCGCCTGATCTCTCTCCGGTCGTGTCGGATTGCCATCCCATCGCGCTATGAGAGTATAGGAGCAGAGAGTGCACCTGTGTTAGCACACGCTTGTGCACTATAATATGCCCTTCGCTGGCTGGTGTCATAGTAACACTCACGGAGCAAATACAAAGAGGAGATTGCCTAAGCAACTGTGAACTGATTCTCAACTAGGTCCTGACGTCATCATGTGGGCGTGGCCTTAGTCAGTGAATTGTTGGCGTTCGTCCTGTGCACACGTTTGTAAACGTTCCCATTTTAAAGCATTGTTCTCGCTAGACGAAAAAAAGAACGAAGTGTTGTGTTTTGTCTTGAAAAAATACTCGGATAGACGTTTCGATGCTATTGATGGCATCACATTTTATTTGTAATTTAATTTTGTGAGTAATTTATTAAAATAGTTCTAAAAAAAATCCTAGCGTCGGCGTTTCCAAACATAATCCTACTCGACACTAGATGGCGACACTTGGTGTCATGGAAATTAAAAATATTTATTTATGTAGAGCTCAGAACTAACATATTTTAATAATATTAATACTGAAATTTGTTCAACATTGATTCCTAAAGACCCTTTAATTGCCAAAATGTTTTTTTTAGTAGTTTTCATATCATTTTGTAAACAGGCCGCCATCTATCGTGAGATAGTTACGTAACTACAAAACAAATTCGACAGAAGGAGCGAATAGTTTTGCTATTGACCGGTAGATCGAAAATAGAGAAGTGGGCGGGATCTAGCACCCCCTCACCCCGTAAAGTGTCACACGCTGTTTCTTAAGGAAATCTTATTAGAATGTCTCCTCTTTGTATTTACTCTGTGGTAACACTAGCCGGTTCAGACATAATCTGTCAGTAAATAATCATCATCATTGCCACCCTGCCCTTATCCCATTATTACTTGGGGTCGGCGCAGCATGTCTTCTTCCACACGTTCCTATCTGACGTCATCTCGCAAGCAACACCCTTTGCATCCATATCATCTTTCACACAATCCATTCATCGTTTCTTCGGTCGTCCTCTTCTATTTGTCAGTAAATAAGATCAGTTATTTTTGATTAGTATTTATTGATAAATATTACAGGACTAACCTAATAAATCCACAACTTTAGGCGTCGATGATTCACCATCACTTAAATCTTCCTTCTTCGTAGGCCCAAGACTTACATGTGACTCCCAATGCACAAAGAACTGATCGGTTTCCACGATCACTCCACATTTAGTACACTGGTATTCCGGTTCATTATTAGACATATCTTCTGTAATCGCCTTAATTTTAATGTATCCTTGCTTTACATGAGCCATTACGTGGGCAACAAACTTTGAATAGGTCGGCACTTCGGATAAGCAGTCCGGACAAGTCAAAGCGCTATATCCATGGAACGTAAGATGGGTTAAATACTTCCCAAGGGTACGGAATGACTTTTTACACTGTGTACAAGAGATTTTATCCGTCTCAACCAAGGTTTTAGCACACATAGCTTCCACATGTTGCCTGTATGTCTTGTGAAAAGCTTGAAACCCACATTTATTACAACGATACAGTTTCATTTTCTGTCTTTTTGTTTTTTTCTTTCTACCATTATCATATTTGTCAATCTCGTCTTGGTATTCAGCGTTATTTAGGTTGGAGTCTTGACTTTCATCATTTTCAAGTATTACATAATTGTCTTGACTATCATTTTCTTCTTTAATTTCGTATGTTATTGCGTCCATGTCAAGTTTTATAATATCATCTTCGTAAACATCTATATCTTGGTCAAATTCTTCTTTGACTATAATGTCGTGGGAAAAGAAGTAATCTGTTGTTTCAATGTGATCTACTGGTTCCACTTTAATTGACGATCCGGGATAATTATTTGGGTCGACTGGTTCCGCTGAAATTATAGACATATATATTTTAATATGCTAGATAATATAGACATATATTTTAATGCTAATAAAGAAATAAGTATTGAGTATACTTAATTGTTTATTACCATTCCATATGTTATACAGATGGTACATTTTATGGTCTAGAATCAATATGGACCCAATAGGGCACAGCTTAAAGTTGGAGAGCTTAGCAGTTTACTGTTGAATGGGGGTGTAAATATATTTAAATATACCTTAAGGGACTATAAACGGATTTATATAACTATTAAAGTTTATTTATTAGATTTTTGTAAACCCTCCGAAATTGGTACCCAAGATACAGACAGGC
Source organism: Chrysodeixis includens (assembly GCA_941860345.1). Classification (NCBI taxonomy): domain Eukaryota; kingdom Metazoa; phylum Arthropoda; class Insecta; order Lepidoptera; family Noctuidae; genus Chrysodeixis; species Chrysodeixis includens. The sequence continues at coordinate 9,595,305 of OW796110.1, read as the reverse complement.
TTGCCTTATTTTTTAAAACCAGGGTGTCAGATAACTTCATACAAAATTTCATCAAAATTGATTCATTCGTTTAAACGTGAAAGAGTTACAAACATCAATCCATACTTACAAACTTTCGCGTTTATAATAGTAAGCTTGCTAACAAATATTAAAATATAATATTAAGTAAACATTAATAACAGCAAAAAGACTTTTGACTGCACGGATAGCCTCATGGTATAGGTCACCACGCCAATTACCACTGTACGCGACGTGTAACAGGTTCGATCCCCGCGTAGGACAAGAATTTGTGCGATCCACAAACGCTTGTCCTGAGTCTGGGTATCTTTATGCATCTTTATGATAAAAGGCAAAAGAATAAAAGGCTTTGACAGGCCTGTTGGTTAAGTGGTTAGTGACTCTGACTGCTAAGCCGGAGGTCGTGGGTTCGATTCCCACCCAGGACAAATGTTTGTGTGATGAGCACGATCATTTGTTCTGTGTCTGGGTGTAATTTATCGATAATATGTAGATACGTATTTAGAAATATATATGTATGTTTATCAGTTGTCTAGTACTCATAACACAAGTTACTGTCGTATACTTAATTTGAGACTAGATGCCGTTGTGTGAATGTTGAGGAAAAAAAAAATCCCTTAGTGCGGGAGTTTCCTAAAGAAAAATTGAAAAACCTTACCTTTAATTTCAATTTCAGATGTGTCAGGTATTTCAATAACCTCATCCTTTATCTCATTCTTTATTTGTACATCGTCATCATAATTCTGTCCTGTTCTAACTTCTTGAACGTCATCGGGGTCTCCATAAACCATATCTAAACTCTCATCAGCGAAGTTATCGAAATATGAATGTAAACATGATTTCGGTATTATTATCTGTAAAATAAAAGATAGTTTATTAATTTTATAATAACTAACTGTTGCATTCCGTGTGGTGTCCGGATATAAAGAATAGCGCCACCCCATATCCTTCACTGGGTGTCGTAAAAGGCGACTAATGGACCTTAAGACCCAGTGCACTGTACCAAGCACCTTGGGTCACCCGAATGGTGGCGGGTAAACAACCAACAATCGCATTCCCAAAGAGGGTTAGTGTCAGGCAGGCGGCCGACTATAAAACCATAGCCAAAATTTTAAGCAACATATCTAGAAGTCGTGTTGCGCCGACCCCAAGTGAAATGGGATAAGGGCAGGAAAAAAAATTGGGATGAAAAATAGTGGCCAATTCTCAGACCTACTGAATGCATATTATACAAAATTTCAAGAGAATCGGTCCAACCGTTTCGGAGGAATACGGTAACTAACATTGTGACATGGGAATTTTATATATAAGATATAATATGTATGAGAAGTATAGACAAGGAACAAATGATAGTGCTCATCACACAAACATTTATTCTGGGTGGGAATCGAACCCACGATCGGTATAGCAGTCAGGGCCACTAAAAACTAGTCCAATCAATTGTTTTTTACTCATAACACAAGCTACTTAGTATGCTTAATTTGAGACTAGATGGCGTTGTAAACGTTGAGGAGTATAGATAAAAAAAAAACGTTTTTTAACTTACTTTTTCAGAATATCCATCCAATTCAGAGTCAGAAACTTTATGCGCACACCTCAAATGTTTAAACAGCCCGTGTTTAAACAGAAACACATTGTATTTTACACATATTGTACACTTAAAAACCATTATGTAGTTATTTGTATGAGTCAATAAATGCTCATATCTTTTACATGAATTTTTCAGTTTTGTTTCACAAATAGGGCACTCATACTCATCTCCATTCCTTTCTATATGCAATTGTAGCAAATATTCAGTTTGGAAGCTTCGGAAACACATTTCACAGCGGTAATAAGTCTTTAGGTAGCATACATGGGTGTTCATATCAATATAGCGATGATCACATTTATCGCAAGTACTATATTGGCAGCGTCTATTCAAGATTGGTACATCAGACCGAACAGAATGGACGGTATGCAAGTGTTCTGTATTATAAACTGACGGTATTTCTAGCTTGCATATTTGACACTTGATCCTTGTTTTTGGCAGGCCCAGCTGTGGGCAATTTGATACGTGGAAACCAAGACTTAGACATGTATGAAAGACTTTATTACAACCGTGGCAGGAATATTGTTTATCCGGTACACTCAAGCTGTGCTCTTTGAATTTCTTGCCACACCTTCCGCAATTCCCTTGAGGTGGCATCACCACTTTAGTTGGATATTGGTCTTTATAAGCTATAATATTGACCTCATGTTGCGTATGATTCTCCAGAGCAATACACATGAGTTTGTGGCCGCTTAAATGCTCTTTAAAGTCATGTAGGTACCAGTAAGAGACATGGCAGTAATAGCATTTGTAGAATAAGGGTCCGTCGCGCAAGAAATGTTTGCTTTGCCAGTCTTTCCAAGCATGTAATGCGTTCTGTAATAACTCGTCCCATGGATGAAGTTTGATGTCATTCATCCTCTCAATATGCCCGCTTGTATTCCTAACTGCCACATCCAGTAAATGATCTGCGATACTAGTTGAGTACCTTTTAATCTTATCCGCACATTTGGTAACTAGGTCGTTAGTTAATACAAACTTTCTGCTTCTAAACCTCCTTAAGAATGCTGCTTCATCAACATGTTCCTGTTCATTTTCCTCTGTTTCTCGTTCATTCAACGATTCGTCAAATCGTTCAACTTCTACTTTTATATCTATTTGCATCGGTGGTTCTGATACATGAATCATGGGCATCTCTGAAGAGAATTGTTTTGTTGCATACATTTCAGTAATTGGACACACTGATGTAGTCGGCATTGACATTTCTGGTTCTTCTTTAATGTCAATTGATGATCGGACGTCTGCTGCTATTTTTTGAAGTTTTGCCTGAAACATTATAATTGTTAGATTAATATTATGAAATGTAAGCTGTTTTTTTCTTTGTTGTGATTGGCTACAGAAGGTAGAGCTGATAATCTTGTCTGATGTGACTAGATACATACATACATACATACATAAACAACACGCCTTATTCCCTTGGGGGTAGGCAGAGATCACATCTTTCCATGACTAGATCTTGCTGTATATAGAACCTTAGAAAGCAAAGGATGAAATAGAATGATAGTGGGCTCTTGTGAATAAAAAAAATACTAATGTAACTATTAAAAATGGTTTTCAAACAGAGATTATGTATTATAATCAATATATGTGTATAAATATAATCAAGATGTTGTATATCATTGTAATACAATGAACATATTTAATATTTTTAATGTGTAGAATTATTAGTGAGACAAATAAATAAAATAAAATAAATAAAGATGCCAACAAGAGGGTTTTATTTCATGCCTCCCTGAGAAATCCTGATAAATATCATTTAGTTTATTTATTTATTTATATTAAGGATCTTTAACAAAGAATACACAAGATACATTCTTAGACAAAAGAGGATGGTATCCATTTGGGTTATGCTTCCTTAATTAAAGGAGAACACAGCATTCATATCTAGACAATAAGTGAACAAACTTACTTAATATTAATAAGATCATAAAATGTTGAAAAATTATCACATTAAGTATTCTATTTTATTTAAATGTATATTCTTCTATTCACTCAATAATATCTATATGTAAAAGAAGATACATTAAAACAAATAATAATGTGATAAAACAATAGATATTTATTGGACTTTCTCAGGGTAGATGTCTTTTTATCTCTATTGCCTGCACTCCAATGTTTACTTGAATAACCAACTGCGGAGTTGTGAACCTACTCCTTTTAGAAGTTGGTTAATTCGAAGATTCTAAACATTAAAATTAATATGTCTGCGAGTTTCTTTATTTCACCATTAATAATGAATAGATATACTGATTCTGATGTAACTAGTTTTAATATAATACTTGTATCTTTAAAACTATATCACAACATAGTATAAAACAAAGTCACTACCCACTGTCTATATGTCCCAATAATCAATAAATATCTTGAGACAATACCCACTCACGGCCATCTGATTCCAAGCTAAGCAAAGCTTGTGTTATGGTAATCAGGCAGCTGATAGACATACTTATATATTTCTAAATATATACATATTATAGATAAATCACACCCAGACACAGAAAAAATGATCGTGCTCATCACACAAATATTTGTCCTGGGTGGGAATCGAACCCACAACCTCTGGCTTTGCAGTCAGGGTCACTAACCACTAGACCAACAGGCCCTATGTATGCTTAGTTCTTTAAAACTATGCTACATATTAGAATGTGGTTTGCTTATAGATAGAATATTTTAAGAGGTAGTTTTATATGCATAATACACCAGTATTGCACCCGTGCAAAGGTGGTCGCTAGTTATGCTATGATTATAATGCAATTTCTTTTTTTTATATTTATTTTAGTTTTCAGGAAGGTAGTCATGTTTTAAATCTATGTTGTAAAATCATAGACAATGTCAATATTCTGTTTTAAACATACATATTCTATTGTTTAGTATAGTTTCTACCAAAACAACTATATAATATTATTTAAGCTAATAATAGGATCCTAACAATACCACATACATCAAAATAGTGAATTAAAGAAACTCATATACATAGAAGAACTTTGAAAATTCCTTTGTAGTATAATATATTTAAAACTAACAAAGGTTATGCATGACAATATTATAAATGACTTGCTCTCTTCTATCCTACTGTGCCCATCAGGGTTTATAATTGTGACAATAATTTCATATTTTCCACCAAGTGTACATTATGGAATGCAATAAATGATATGAATAATTATAAGTATGACCTCTGTTCAAAAAGTTGTAACAATCTACAATACTAAAAATACATGTGGTATTTAGTCCTTTAACCGTTGGAATATAAGAGCACACGGACGTGTAAAACGTTGTTTATATAGTGAATGTCAAATAATTATTAATGAAATTTTCCTAACATTATTTGAAGGTAGATACAAAATACATTCGCAACTTATTTCAAATGTTGAAATAGGAATTCTCGCTATCGTTGTACTATGTTGTTATTACTCCTAAAAGTCATTATTGCATCGTTTTTTGGTAATAATTATTCTTTTTAATAAGTTATAGATGAATTAATATACAATTAACGTATCAATAAAGACTTGTCAAGATGGTGGTACGGAATTGTTATCCTACCTCCAAATCGCCATCGTCGTCATCTGAATCCGAATTGCACTGCCGAGGCACTAACTTAGACTTCCTAGACCGTTTCTTTGAGATATCCGCCATTATCACATCACAATTTAATACTAAAATCACATTAAAATAGTTGGAAAGTTACAATATTTCTGCCAATTAAACTTGGACACACAGATGGGCAGAATGTTGGTATTCAATGAACTTGAATGAAACATTATGTAAATAAATACAATCGTCACTTAAAAAGTTAAGTACGAATCGGATCTCTCTTTTTAACAGACTGTATTATGCGTAGATACTAGCGCCATTGTTGTTTAGTGGTGTTGTTTTGTATTAAGCGTAGTAATTTGCATGCTTGTCGGGTAGTCAGTGACGATCTCTTGAATATTTAATCTGTGGTATCATCTTAATTGTTCGGAAATTGATAGTTGTAATAAGTATCAAGGTCTTTTTATTATACAATAACTATTGAAGATGTTAATTTAACTTGAGAAGTAGCTTATCATAAAGTGAATTTTACAAAACATAAGTTTTGTTAAAGTATTACAATAAATAAAATCTTACAGTGTCTCTACTGTCTTATATAGTATTAATACGGATAAACTATAATATCGTAGTGTACAATTTTGATATATAATTAACGTTTCGGAGATCATTGGAATCCACAGTACATAAATTGAAACTGTTGTCATGATCATAGCAGGAAGTTTTGCTCAGGTGCTCCATAACAATAAAGCATCTGTGCTTTGTGAAGGAAGTTATGGAAAACATCAGTTTATTATTGATTTATTGCTATTTGTTCTTAATAATTTTACTTTGATGTCTATTTAAATAAAATAATGTTGATCGTTTTATTGATTTGATTTCAAACACGCGAGTCAATTTTTTTTTGTTCGTTTTCTTTTCATCTTAGTCTGTGGTTTGCGTCAGCTGTGACAGTCTGTCACTGTGATGTCAAGTAGGTTGTTAAAAGCGGGAAAATATAAGTTTTATAGTAATCAAACTTATTTATGGATGGAGGAGTATAGCATTTTTGATAAAAAATAAACCTTCACGACCCGAGGAATCCAGTCCTCGATTACTTTTACTTTTTTAAGATGATACTGTCCATATATTATGCTTGTACCTACGACATCGCCCTAAAGGATGTTATAGATCATAACTTTAATATTTATTTATAAACAATCGGCGCGGCGCGGGCGACCCGCTTCAGCTCCGCACGGATGCAATACTGATGTATTGTCTGATATCATTGATTGTACATATAAACCTTTCTCTTGAACCATTCTATATATTTAAAACCGCGTCAAAATCCATTGCGCTGTAATAAAAACTAAATTTTCGAAACAAGAAAAGCAATATAATACAGTATAATACCTACCTACTACGAAATCGGAAATCAATGAAAAAAATGTAGATAGTTTTATTATATTACTATTCAATATAGTTTTAGATATAGTAATTTTTGTAGGAAATACATTTTGATGCAAGAATTCTATCTGTCAAGGGCAGAAAATAACGAAAGTGAAACCGCGAGTTTTACCACGTAGCGGAATAAGAAAAATTATAAACATCACATCAATGTTATAAAAACGTATGTTTGTGTGTTTGTCATGCAATCATTAACAGCAGGATCAATTGATAAAAATGTGATTAACAATGACGACGATCGCGATGATGAAATTATATTAAACATTTTATCTCGAAAATCTATTATTTCCTTGGGATAAGCACGGAACAGTCTATGTGAATGAACGCGGGACGCAGCAAATAAAACAAAATATATTTTTCTTAGAAAACTGACAAATTACAATATTTTTTTTTTGTAATTGTCCATTCATACCTACCTCTTTTTTTTTCTTGCTTTTTGAGACTGCTAAACTTATCTTCAAGTAAACCCATAGCTAAAAATATTGTCAAAAAATAACAGAATTATGTTTTTATTTCCTTCAGTAACATTGCCCAATAAAAATGCTATAAAATTAATATTAGATTAAAAAATATATTTCTAGCTCTAACACACGTTAGGGCCATGTTGTTTTATTTAAAATTTATTTTTATACTAAGTTATTTGTGTACAAAATGTTTTTGTGTCGAAGAATTTTTAGGGAACCAAGGTAAAAAATAAACATTTTTTTTAAATATCTTTTAACGTCCAAATATTTTTTGGGATAACTAATTAATAAAAAAATAATATAAATAAATATTCTAAACGGAAACTTAAAAATAGCTGGCATAATAGAAAAATTGTTGCTTTTAAACGTTCTTAATTAAAAAAAATCTTACATGAAGTCAATATAGAAACTTAATTATTGCATAATTTTGTGTTAGATTAAGTAAGAAATGTACGATTTTTTAAGTATTGTAGAAAAAAGAAAATAATTATAATTGAAAGTTGATACTTTTAAAATTGATTCTAAAACGACTTATATTTTGTGAGGTAAACACGTCATCTTTATACTGATTGCATTTCAACATGGCTGTTTCACACAACCATTTTTATTGCATTTTGATGTAAAACATTGCTGTATTTGAGTTTGTTATAACTAACAATATACCCACTCAGCGAACGAAGCTTTAGCTTCGTATGGGTGCAATACTGAAGTATTATACATGTAAACCTTCCTCTTATAACATTATATATTTTATTTAACATTTTTAAACATAATAATCTAGACTGACCTGTCCAAACTGACCTCTAGACCAATAGGTATTGTGGTTAGTGGCCTTGACTGCTATACCAAAGGTCGTGGGTTCGATTCTAGTGTGTCTAGTCTATCGGTTCAATCGGTTGTATAGTACTCATAAGACAAGTTACTTAGTAGGTATGCTTAACTTGACACTAGATGGCGTTGTTTCAATGTGTTGAATTGATGGTATTTGTTCTCTGGTTTGACACCGACGCGTTGCCGTTCTTATCATGGGACCGCCTTTGAAATAATCCTCTTTCCAACAAAAGATTAAGATTTAAGAGAGAGAGATTAAGACACAGTTTTCCGCGAACAAACGTCAAAACATTTATACGATCGAAATTATTCGAAATGATCATCCTCCATTTTTGAAATTGAAATTGGTTAAAAATAGGTCTTTTTTTTTCAGTAATAACAACGAAAATGTTTATGTTTTGGCCAAATGCTACGGTACCTTTCTTTATAAACCCGGACCACTTTGGTAAGTAATTCAATCCTAATGAAGGAAGGAAAAGACATGCTGCGCCGACCCTAATAATAATTGGGATAAGGGCAGGGGAATGACGATGATGATGATTGTTATAATTTAATACTAACGCGAAAGTTTGTAAGTATGGATGTATGAATGTTTGTTACTCTTTCACGCTCAAACGGAAAAAGCAATTTGGATGAAATTTGCCATGGAATTAGCTGACACCCTGGATTAACACATAGGCTACTTTTTACTCGATTGCGAAAGAGAAGACTAATGTTTTGCCTAACCGACTTCCACGCGAGTTAACTTTTGAGATAAGAGTCTATTGTGATTTGGTATGGATTTACCTGACACCTAGGTTTAATACATAAACAAAATATTAAGTTACTTTTAGCTTTTTATTTTCCGTGGAAAGACATATCCCCACGCCGAGGGCACGGCGTGGGGATATGTCGTACTCTCACCGACTAAAAACACCCCGGACCCCTTCTACTTCCTAAGCCAGAGTTACGGGATCGCTCGCGCATGCTTTACGTGACTCTGACTGGAAGTTACGTTTACCTGACTTTGAATGTTTATTGAATTAAAAAAAAAAGGTTTTATGTTTGTAGGGTTCCGTACCTAAAGGGTAAATTGCGGCGGAACCCTATTATTAAGCCTTCGCTGTCTGTCTCCAGGTTGCATCTCATAAACCGTGATAGCTAGAAAGCTGAAATTTTCCGGCCAAGTCCAACTTGGCACTTGGCCGGCCTTAACTTTTTTTAAGCCTTAACCAACCTCCACGCCGGCGAAACCGCGGGAAAACCCTAGTTTTAATGCGGCAAAAGCTAGTTGTAATAAAAACATTTTATTTTTATCTTCTTTTTCGCAGATCATGAACAATCAATGGCTATTATGACAGCGCTATCTCTCTTCGCGTTTAAAACGTGTTTGAAGTTTGCACCTGTCATGGCCGCGCCCACAGATAATCAACATGTGTTGGTATTTGTCAACCCTGGAGGTATACGACGGTGCAAAATGGATACCCTCGGGCATTCGATATTTACACCTCATGTAAGTAGTTAGTTAATTCTGTATTTCTTTTTTATAATAACTTTCGTAATTATGATTCATACTTAAACGATATAACGGTTTACTCACGCGTTTTTAACGGGATAGCCCGACTAGTTTCGAACCCAAACGTCAGCTCATGATTAAGGACTCCGGTTGGGTCCGAAACTTGTCGGGCTATCCCGTTATATCGGGTAACAGCTAGTATGTAATAATTTCTTCCTTTTCCTTTGCAATAGAGACATAAAGATGTATTTCTTCGTCATTTTAGTGACAAAATAATGTAGATATTTGTCATTTTAGTGACAAAATAATGTATTTGTCATTTTAGTGACAAAATAATGTATTTTTTCGTCATTTTGGTGACAAAATAATGTATTTCTATATCATTTTAGTGATAAAATAACGTATTTCCATGTCATTTTATAACGATGTATTTAATTTTCTTTGTTCCAGATACTCCACATGGGTTACGACTGTCTCCAGTCACCACAAATAGACATGTATATTATGAAAGCTCTGGGGTTCCCATTCGAGCACAATAGGATGAGTCGAGATGTTTATATTGATGTGATGATTGAAAATATCCAACCGAGTGAGTATAAGTCATCATTTATACTTCATAATACATTTGACGGGCCTGTTGGTCTAGTGGTTAGTGACCCTGACTGCTAAGCCGGAGGTCGTGGGTTCGATTCCCACGTAGGACAAATGTTTGTGTGATGAGCATGATCATTTGTTCTGGGTCTGGGTGTAATTTATCTATAATATGTATGTATTTAGAAATATATAAGTATGTTTATCAGCTGTCTGATTACCATAACACAAGCTCTGCTTAGCTTGGGATCAGATGGCCGTGTATGGATATTGTCCCAAGATATTTATTGATTTATTTATGCTTCATAATAATATCCTGAATGAACTAGACAGCGGTTAGTATGACTAGATATTAGCCAGTGCAGACATATAATAATAATAATGTCTCTTGACCGATTTCGGCCACGGCTGCTAGTGTTACTATCATACCAGCCAGCGAAGGACATATTATAGTGCACAAGCGTGTGCTAACACAGGTGCACTCTCTGTTCTTTTACTCTAATAGCCCGATGGGACGGCAATCCGACACGACCCGAGAGAGATTAGACTTTAAAAGTGTCGTGCTTTCTCCCTTCATTTTTTATCTCCTTTCCTTTCTTTCGTGGTAACCCTATCTCCGGTGAGCCTTCTGTAATTAGAAAGGAAAAAAGTATTTGTGTGTTATAAATGTTATAAATAAGACTTAGTTTCTGACACATTTGCGATTCGATCCTCAATAAGTGTGTATAGCGGTAGTCGAGCCTACACTACACCCATCGGAATCTTCTATTTCTTTGTATGAAAACTGGTTTATTTATTTAATCACAAATGGACAGTTTGCATAGTCTAGTAAACAAGATTACAACACAATGAAAATACCTCAACAATAAAATTAAACAATACTTAATAACTGATAACGGAATCATAATAATTCATAAAGATAAAAGTTGACAAATAAATTACGGCGATAACGGTGTTATTTTACATCAGTGTGATTTGAACTCTGCCCACACGAAGATGTCTGCCACGGAATTTAAATTATACGAGAATATATTCATAGAAACGAATATTCAATCTATTGATTATGACGCTGTGATCCTCATTCTTTACCCTGAAGATTTAAACGTACCGCTACCAAGACACATCGGAAGCTTTATCGATAACATTGCTAAAATCGATAAGCATATTCACAAAACTGCCACAGTATGGAATTGTGACTACGTTTCTGGTGGAAGACTTGTTCTATCACCAACTGGGAAGATAACACCATACCATGACGCAAGAGTGGTTAAAGACGCAGCGATTAAAGGTATGCTGAGGGCACTAGATGCTGGAGCTAAAAAACCTTTACTAGTTGTACAGAATGTTGTGAGGTTCCCTCTAGGACAACTGGTCGGTATACTTGGAGCATTGGAATCGGTTTACGTCCCTCTACAGATGAGAGAAAGAGATGCCACTAAGAATTTCTTGCGAATCGGTTTGCATTCCGAAGAGCAATTGAGCGAACGATTTGAGAGGACTGTTCGTAATGCGATTGCTATCGAAAGATCTAGAGTTTTAACTCGAGACATCGCTGGATCAGACCCTGAGAGAATGACACCGAGAAACATTGCTGAATACGTTAGAGCTACATTTGAAGGAGATAGTAACATTAGTATTAATGTTATTGATGATAACGAAACTATTAAGAGGGAGTATCCGCTTTTAGCCGCTGTCTCCAGAGCCGCAAGTCAAATAGACAGACACAGACCAAGAGTTGTAGAAATTGAATATCGTCCATCAGATTTAGCAAGAGTCACTAATACTATACTTTTGGTTGGTAAAGGTGTGACTTATGATACTGGTGGTGCTGATTTGAAGATTTCAGGTAAAATGGCGGGTATGGCCAGAGATAAATGTGGTGCAGCTGCAGTAGCTGGGTTCCTTAAAGCTTGTGCGATACTCAAACCACCACATTTGAAGGTTATTGGAGTACTATGTCTCTGTAGAAATTCAATCGGTGAAGATTCATACGTACCTGATGAGTTACTTGTCTCACGTAGCGGGAAGACTGTTAGAGTGACTAATACAGACGCTGAGGGTCGATTTGCGATGGCCGATGCCCTTTTTAAAATGGGAGAAATTGCTGATACTGAGCTAAACCCCCATATTTACACCATCGCAACTTTGACTGGACACGCAAGACTCTGCTACGGAAATTACACCGCAGCTCTTGATAACTTCAGTGCAGTAGGACATTCTAGAGACTAGTAGAGACTTGCAGTCAACTGGCGGGAAAGTCGCTGAAGGTTTTGAAGATTCTGTACTTAGACCCGAAGATTTTTCCGTTAATAACGGTAAATGTCGTGGAGATGACTTGGTACAAGTCGATATGGATACTAAAACTCGTCATCATCAGCTCGCTGCAGGGTTTTTGATCAAAGTAGGTGGATTGGAAGACAAGAATGTCAAGTACACACATTTGGATATCGCAGGCGCGGCCGGGGCACCCCCTTGTGAACCATCTGCCGTTCCAATTGTTACTTTATGCCAAATACATAAGGTGTTTATGTGATTAGCAAGTGATAATTCGGTTGATAATTTTACTGCAGTGCGTCTTTCGGTTTTTTTGTAATATGATTGTTTTTATTAAATTTTATTATTTATAATTTGTGCTCTTTGTATTTTTTTTCTGTTATTTTCCTGTTTCTGTTTTATACTTGTTTAAGAGAAAGTAGTTTACATATTTATTTCATTTCGATCGACTTGATACCATAACTAGGTTTTTAATTAAATACAAACAAAAAAGGCATAAATTTCAAATTCATGGGGTGTTGATTTTTATGCATTTTCAAGACACGTTTGCGTAGTATCATTTCAATTTTGCATAAGTAATTTAAGTTTAGTTTAGTTTAGTTATTTTCTTAAGTAATTTAATTGCATTGCAATGAGTAAACGCAAGTGACATCAATCATTTAAAATCATCAATCATCATCAGCCTATCGTAGTCCACTTCTTGACATAGCCCTCTAAAATACATAGTATAATGTCTCTTCCCGCTGTCCATCTGTCCCTATATTCTTCAGAGCCACGCACCGCGTGCGCGACCGATCCTGTGAAGCTAGCTTAAGTAGTAGAAGGGGCCCGGGGTGTTTTTAGTCGGTGGGAGTTCGTCAAATCTCCACACCGTGCCCTCGACGTGGGTTAAAGTCAGTAGCGTTTCACACCGGAAAACAAGAAAAGTCCCTGTTTACCTAAATAAGGACAGATAGAGAGACAGACTGCTTAGAAACCAGCATAAACGCTTGGAGAAATGTAATCACTTAGCAACAAATACAATTTTATTTGGATTAAAACAAAACTAATTAGTCCGTTATTAATAAACAAATGCTTATCAATTCTTTCCTTATCCTTACGATATCATATTTAAATCCCCGAACAGGGCAACGTACGAGTATATGTCCTTCATATGTAGATAAGAATTGAGTTCAGATATATATTTACTTCTTTTATAACATACTAGCTGTCCCTGCAAACTTCGTTTCGCTGACAAAAATAATATGAAAACTATCATTTTATTTATGACGAAAAATCCAAATATCTTACGAAACCCTATTTTTTCCCAAAAATAAAATATAGTCTATGTTACTCGTGGATAATGTAGCTTTCGAATGGTGAAAGAATTTTTAAAATCGGTCCAGTAGTTTTTGAGCCTATTCATTACAACCAAACAAAGTTTTCCTCTTTATAATATTAGTGTAGATCTACTACTAGCGACACAATCCATCTTCGCACGGGTGCAATGCTAATGTATTATACATATAAAACTTCCTCTTGAATCACTCTATTTAAAAAAAGGCCTGTTAAAAATCATTTGCGTGAGTGTCAAAGATTTAAGCGGACATATAGACAGACAGTGACAGTGACTTTATTTTATACTAGGTATATAACAAATTATATACTAAAACCTTCCTTGAAAACCACTCTATACACGTTGGTGACAACAGAATGAAAATTGGAGCAGTAGTTTTTGAGTTTATTGCAAACAGACGGACAGACATGTCGGAGGACTTTGTTTTATAATCCCGCATTATTGAAAGTATAGGTGTCCGTGTGGTGTCCGGATATAAAGAATAGCACCACCCCATATCCTCCACTGGGTGTCGTAAAAGGCGACTAATGGACCTTAAGACCCAGTGCACTGTACCAAGCACCTTGGGTCACCGGAATGGTGGCGGGTAAACAACCAACAATCGCATTCCCAAAGAGGGTTAGTGTCAGGCAGGCGGCCGACTATAAAACCGTAGCCAAAACTTTAAGCAACACGTCTAGAAGACGTGTTGCGCCGACCCCAAATCATAATTGGGATAAGGGCAGGGGAATGATGATTGAAAGTATAGGTGTACAAAGGCTTAGGTCTCTCTTTTTGTTTGGCGCTTTTCGTCTAAAGCCCCGAGTTTATCTAAGTTATAATATGTCGGGCCAGTTAGTCTAGTGATTAGTGACCCTGATTGCTAAGCCAGAGGTCGTGGGTTCGATTCCCACCCAGGACAAATGTTTGTGTGATGTGCACGACCATTTGTCTGTGTCTGGGTGAGATTTATTTATAATATGTATATATATTTAGCAACATATAAGTATGTTTATCAGCTGTCTGATTACCATAACACAAGCTCTGCTTAGCTTGGGATCAGATGGCCGTGTGTGGAAAATGTCCCAAGATATTATAGATCTCCTTTCTTCACAGGTGCAATAGGTCTTTTTACAAAAGAGAGTGTGTTACCTCCAGCTCTACGCGCTCTGCCATATGATGTGAACAGCGTCATGCATTTCGGAGAAAGGGAATACAGCAAGAACGGACACAGGACTATAATTATAAAAGTAAGTATATAACCTTTTAGGGATGAATCGCTTGGGACATGGGGCCGGCTGCACGAGTTCTGCAGAAGGTACTCAAAAAGCGCTTGGTCGACTCCACCCGTGATCAGAGGACTGGACTGTATTTCGCGCAAAGAATTGGTATTGCCATTCAGCGTGGTAATGCGGCCAGTCTCCTGGGCACGTTTCCCGCCATTGACGGAGATGAGGATATTTTTTTTTCGACACTTTGTAAATGTAGATATTTCTTGTTTTAGTATTGTTTCTGTTAAATAAAGATAGTTAATAAATTTATATAAAAAAAAGTATGAAACTAAGGGCTTTATAACGCTGCGGGATGTTCGTAAAAGTTACTGCGACCCTGGTACTCAAAGGGTTCCAGGAGGAACATAGTGGGTGTTAGTCAGTAACAGTCTGACACTCCCTCCCGCTGCGCCTACAGCGGGCGGGGTCGTTTGATGATTTTCTACGAAAAAAAGGCTTTATTTGTAACTAGCTGGTAGACGTGACTTCACCCGCGCGTATGTCGGTTATAGCCGTAAAAACATTACCCATTACCCTTCTAAATCGAGCGCAATTATTATAACTTTCCAACAACGTTCCCAACGCCTATCGTTACATTTTATTCAATGTATACAAAAACTAAACCGTGTCGCAGTGACGAACAGACGGTGTGTTGTTGATGTAATTTAAATGCTGTAGTTGGGCAGTACCGCGCGGCTGTAGGCATTTATTTTGCAAGAACGGCCGAGTTAAATTACTGTATATATTTATACTGTCAAACGGTGAAGGAAAATATTGCTAGAAATCCTGGACTCCAAATATCGGAATCTAAAATCGCCCGCAGTCAATTCTCAAATCTTCCCTATATGGAAAGAGGTCCTTGTCCAGCCGAACGTTTACAGGCTTATATTTAAGGAACCATCATATTTTCTTTATTACTAAGCCAATCCCATTTTTCCAGAGCCCGAACGTCCGTCAAAATCGTATCGGTTTATCTGCGAACGACGTAAGAAAGATCGAAATGGTATACGGCGCAGAATGCCGTGCGAGAGACAGACAAGAGAAGATCGAACTTTGCCAGTCTTACCCCGGAGTTGCCAGACGTAAGAGAGAACTGGATCCTTCGGAATGGAAGAGTTTGAGGGTCAATCCAGATATCACTCCACCAACATCACCAAGACCTACTACTAAACTCGAAGAAGAAAAAGAAGATACACAGTATATCACTGACAATTTGAAGGCACTAGGAATTGAAAAAGAATCACAAGCTATTATAGAGGAAGTTTATAAAGTATCTGCGTTAGCACTACAGCATGCAAGGGAGAAGTTTTGTAATATCTCGTCTAATTCCACGACTGTTTTTGACTTAAAATTAGAAATGCCTGAGAAAAAACGAAATAACAGCTCAGATTTACTTGGGATATTAGAAATTATAGCAGATTACGCTAAATCTATGATAGATGATGCGGTATCAAATATCGTAGTATTTTGTAAGAATTCGGATTCAATAGCTAAGTATCAACGGCAGAAAATCTGGTGCGGTGGTTCGGATAAACGCCAATGCACAAAACATTATAAACCTACGAAATCTGGTTTTGTAAGACAATCTACTCAACATAGACCAGTCTATAAACAGTCTACTAAACATGACGGAGCTATTAAACAATATTCTTACGACAATTCTTGGAGATCTGGTAACGCAACGGAAATTTCAAATTCTCCTACTACAAGTCTTTCCATACCTGCTAGAAGGAAAAGAGAGGCTACTGAAACTACGACAGCTAAAGAGAAGAAGGTTAAAGAAAAGAAGATCTTGAAAGAGAAGGTCAAAGGTCAGAAGGAGAAAGAGAAAGAAGTTAAAAAAGACGATGCGGTAGCGAAGACTGTCAAAAGTGCGAATGTTACGATTAAGCCCGTTCTAAATGTTACTAGAAGATTCTTTCAAGAAAAGAGATATAAGTAAGTTCTTTTTATATCTTTATAACAAACCCGCCCCAGCTTCGCACGCTTCACACTTTTGTATAACACACAGATTTAAACCTACCTCTTGAAAGATACAATCTAAAAAAATCATGTCATTCATCAATCATTCCCCTGCCCTTATCTCAATTATTATTTGGAATCGCGCAGCATGTCTTCTCCTTCCACACGTTCCTTTCTGACGTCATCTCGCAAGTCCCACTCTTTGCAGCCATATCATCTATCACACAATCCATCCATCGTTTCTTTGGTCGTCCTCTTCCCCTATATCTATCCACATTCATGTCCAGCACCTTCCTTACCACGTGATCCTCACAATCCATCGTTTATCTTTTGGTACTTATCAACACAAAATAGAAGTCTAATTGTTTTTTAACATTTCAGGTCGTGGCTACTATAAGACGCCTGAAAAACCCCATATATATACAACAGGACATATTTCATTAAGAAGCCGTATATTGTATGTATTATAAAAGTATATTTTATTTCAAATAAATATTTAAAACTTAAATTGCATTTTTATTGAATATGTGGGGTTCTTCAGCTGTCTTCTTTCTAAATCTATATGAATTTCTATTATTGGCACGAGCAAAAACATGTATTATAATGTAATACGCGACCTAACAGTTGCAGTAGATGTCTTATGCGAAATTTTTGAAGCTGTTATAGAATATTCCTGATATTGTAAGCTAAACATCATCATCATCTTCCTGCCCTTATCCCATTTTACTTGGGGTCGGCGCAACACCTTTTTTCTTCCATTCTCCCCCATCAGACGTCACACTATCATTTACTTTTCATTCATAGCGTTTCTTATACAATCCATCTATTTTCTTCTTTGGCCTTCCCCTTCCTCTCCATCGATCAACATTCGTACTCTTCACATAAATTGTTTAATTTCAAAGAAAATTATACGATTTGATAAATCATTTGACTAGGACTCAAATTTCAATTGTTTGATCGAGTATACCTGTTTTTGTTCGTGACTGTAATTGTTCTAATACCTGTAATTGTACTAAATAATACTCACCAGACTGGCTCTATTACCTCTTTAAATAATAAGTCGGGGAAAAAGTCTTTTCGCATTATAGTATGCATGAACTTGTAATAAAATCTTTCTCTCTCTAATAAAATTAGAATTTCGAATTATGTCCTTTACAATTTTAACTTTCAATTATACCAAAACCATCCAAACACAAATACTATAGCCAAAAATATTTTATTATATGTTCATACATACTATAATGCGAAAAAACTTTTTCCCCCGACCTAATATTATTGCAGTTGTAGAAGAAATATAAATCAGTTAAAAAAAATCTGGCATCAAAGCACTTTCTAGTTCTTAAAGGCTCCCTCCTACCGGCGCCTTATTATAGTTCGATAATATCGCATACGGTATTCCGATATCCTGAAAATTCCCACAACGCCATCTAGTCTCAAATTAAGTATACGAGAGTAACTTGTGTTATAAGAACTAGACAGCTGATAAACTTACTTATGTACTTCTAAATACGTTCATATTTTGGATGACATGACATGACACCCAGACACAAAACGAATGATCGTGCTCATCACACATTAATATTTGTCCTGGGTGGGGATTGAACCCACGACCTCTGATATAGCATTCAGGGCCAGTGAGTTCAGGATAGATTAGATAAATTTGTAAATTTATCTAATCAATTCTGGATACAGGCAGGCTCGATTCATAGCTGATCTATATTCATAGCAGTGCTAGATTCGTAGATCTAGATTCGTAGCAGGGCTAGATTCGGAGCAGAGCTAGATTTGTAGCAGGGCTGGATTCGTAGCAGGGCTAGATCCGTAGCAGGTCTAGATAAGTAGCAGGCTAGATTCGGAGCAGGGCTAGATTCGTAGCAGGCCTAGATTCGTAGCAAGCCTAGATTCGTAGCAAGGCTAGATTTGTAGCAGAGCTACATTTGTAGCAGGGCTAGATTCGTAGCAGGGCTAGATTCGTAACAGGGCTAGATTCGTAGCAGGACTAGATTCGTAACAGGGCTAGATTCGTAGCAAGAGCAAGGCTAGATTCGTAGCAGAGCTACATTTGTAGCAGGGCTAGATTCGTAGCAGGGCTAGATTCGTAACAAGACTAGATTCGTAGCAGGGCTAGATTCGTAACATTGCTAGATTCATAGCAAGGCTAGATTCGTAGCAAGACTAGATTCTTAGCAAGGCTAGATTCGTAGCAGGCCTAGATTCGTAGCAGAGTTAGATTCGTAGCAGGCCTAGATAAGTAGCAGGCTCAGATAAGTAGCAGGCTAGATTCGTAACATTGCTAGATTCGTAGCAAGGCTAGATTCGTAGCAAGGCTAGATTCGTAGCAAGGCTAGATTCGTAGCAAGGCTAGATTCATAGCAAAGCTAGATTCGTAGCAAGACTAGATTCGTAGCAAGGCTAGATTCGTAGCAAGGCTAGAAGGTAGCAAGGCTAGATTCGTAGCAAGGCTGGATTCGTAGCAAGGCTAGATTCGTAGCAAGGCTGGATTCATAGTAGGGCTAGATTCGTAGCAGAGCTCGATAAGTAGCAGGCTAGATTCGTAGCTGATCTATATTCATAGCAGGCTAGATTCGGAGCAGGGCTAGATTCGTAACAGGGCTAGATTCGTAGCAGGACTAGATTCGTAACAGGGCTAGATTCGTAGCAAGGCTAGATTCGTAGCAAGGGCAAGGCTAGATTCGTAGCAGGACTAGATTCGTAACAGGGCTAGATTCGTAGCAAGGCTAGATTCGTAGCAAGAGCAAGGCTAGATTCGTAGCAGAGCTACATTTGTAGCAGGGCTAGATTCGTAGCAGGGCTAGATTCGTAACAAGGCTAGATTCGTTGCAGGGCTAGATTCGTAACATTGCTAGATTCGTAGCAAGACTAGATTCTTAGCAAGGCTAGATTCGTAGCTGGCCTAGATTCGTAGCAGAGTTAGATTCGTAGCAGGCCTAGATAAGTAGCAGGCTCAGATAAGTAGCAGGCTAGATTCGTAACATTGCTAGATTCGGAGCAAGGCTAGATTCGTAGTAAGACTAGATTTTTAGCAGGGCTAGATTCGTAGCAGGCCTAGATTCGTAGCAGAGTTAGATTCGTAGCAGGCCTAGATAAGTAGCAGGCTAGATTCGTAGCAGGCTCAGATAAGTAGCAAGGCTAGATTCGTAGCGAGGCTAGATTCGTAGCAAGGCTAGATTCGTAGCAAGGCTAGATTCGTAGCAAGCCTAGATTCGTAGCAGGAATAGATTCGTAGCAAGGCTAGATTCGTAGCAAGGCTAGAACGTAGCAAGGCTAGATTCGTAGCAAGACTGGATTCGTAGCAAGGCTAGATTCGTAGCAAGGCTAGATTCGTAGCAAGGCTAGATTCGTAGCAAGGCTAGAACGTAGCAAGGCTAGATTCGTAGCAAGACTGGATTCGTAGCAAGGCTAGATTCGTAGCAAGGCTGGATTCATAGTAGGGCTAGATTCGTAGCAGAGCTCGATAAGTTGCAGGCTAGATTCGTAGCTGATCTATATTCATAGCAGGCTAGATTCGGAGCAGTGCTAGATTCGTAGCAGGGCTAGATTCGTAGCATGCCTAGATTCGTAGCATAGCTAGATTCGTAGCAGGACTAGATAAGTAGCAGATTACATTCGTTGCAAGCCTAGATTCGTAGTAGATCTATATTTGTAGGAGGCTAGATCCGTAGCAGGCTCTGGGCATGCATTCGTAGAAAGGTCCTAACCTAAAACTGACTTGGCAATATGACGACATTAGTTCCGATTTCCCACCACGCCCCTGCTTGTGTGGTGAAAACTGATGTATTAACATTTAAACCTTCCTCTTGAGTCACTCAATCTATTAAAAAACCCGCTTCCAATTCCGTTGCGTAGTTTTAAAGACTTAAGCGGACATACTTACAGACAGGGACTTTGTTTTATACCGTGCGGCTCCATCCATCTGCTGGCTCAAATAATAATAAATGTGTCAATAATCATCATCATTGGCCTCTAGCATCTATGACAAATTTATTTGAATTAATTTATTTGATTTTGGCACTTGCGCTGGTGGCTATCAAGGCCTATACGGGAGCGACAGCACCGAGCGCAAATTCTACACACGAATTGTGTGCAATCAATGAATCTTACGCGTTACCTCAAAATTTTGTGTACATTTTGCTAGTTCGTTACGTCACAATCATCACAAGCCGGCTAAACTTTAAAGCAACTTGTCTTTGTCAATTTTAACTATACAGATTAAAAACAGAAATACACGTGTGTAATATTTTTTAATAATCTGTTTGACGAACTAATTACATTTTTACTTTTTGTGAGTACCCTGTCATCATCCCTATTCTTTAATACTAAAGTATAAATGTTACTATTTTATTTGCCTAAATCACTTTCTTGGCTAAACCGCTTTAGCTTGTTTTTATACTAGTTACTTAATACGAAAGGGTTACTTGGCTTTTGAGAGAGACAAGTGGAAGAAGAGTAGAGAGGCTTGAGCCCAGCAGTGGGATACCTCAGGCTAGTAATAATAATAACAACTTGGTAGGTGCCCCATCACATTTAAGACTAATGTTCTCAACAAGACCTCTGCATGTTGGACCTGTGTCCCCGTGCAAGCCTTTAAAAAGCACCGGGTTTCTTCCCTTGAAGCTATCCCGTGAATTGAAAAAGATGCAAATAATAATAATATAAAATGTTTAAATTCAGTTCAAGAAATATCACTTTCTTTTTGGTACATATTTGTCGAAATAAGACTATCCACTTGCGAAACTGCGGGCTTAATCTATTAACATAGTATATATCTATAATAACCTATACCTTCAGAGTAAAACGTCCAAGCGCAGTCTGGGATGGATCAAACGTATCAAATGATGGCAGCCCAATGCAAAACGCCTTTCAAAAGAGAGAGCAAGAAATAGAAGCAGCGAGACAACGGGAGCGAGAGCGAGAGAGACAACAAGAGATAGAACTCGAAGCAGAGCGACAAAGGGATCAGTTAGAACTAGCTAAAGAGATCATGGGACCTCATTCTCGACCGTTTAAGGTGAAACCGATTTCCGAAGAATTTAAAGACAAATCAGAGTCTAATGACCCTGTCAAAACACAGGAAGATAAAGATGAAAGCGTAAAGGACAGTAAAGAGAGCAAGGAAAGTGTAGAGACTAAAGAATTAGATGAACCAGATCTTGATCAAGAAGTAGACAAAGTTGTTGAGAAGATTGTGGAGGAAAGTGCGGCTAAGAGTGAGGAGAAAAGTTTAGAGAAGAGCGCGGAGAAAAGTGCAGAAAAAAGTGCAGAAAAAAGTGCGGAAAAAAGTGCGGAGAAAAGTGCGGAAAAGAGTGGAGGGAAAAGTGTAGAGGAGACTGTGGAATTGAGTGCGGGGGAGAATGCGGAGTCTGAAACTGAGGCTAAAGATAAACAGAAGGAGGAACCGATAGAAACTTACGTTTTAAGTGTTGAGGAGAAGACGGAAGAAGTTGAGGAAGAGTGAGTTGTTTTTGATCTTTATTTTCTTTACAATACTCAATTCTTTTTTTTGCTCTACACAATGTATGTAAGTCTTATGTTAGGTATTTACGTAACAATTGTGAATTCTGTCGGGCAAGACAAAAGTGGATCAAGAGAGCTCTACAACTATTTTGTCAAGTCAATTAAGGACAAGAGGTCTTACAGCCTCGCAGAGTCTATAGGCGTCGCGGTCGGCTAGCATCACCTACCTTGAATGTAAAACTTCAGTTTTACATACAAGGTATCCAGTAGGTATCCAGTAGGAATAAACATTTTAGAGCGTCACTTAGCCAAGTATCGTAGTTATAAATTGTTTGCAGTTTAGAATAACGTTATCATAATTATAATTATGAATCCCGCTCACGATAGTTATTACAATAAATTAACATTTACATTATTATAGTAAAGAATAATCTATTTTAAGGTCGGAAATTAAACCAAAGAAGGCCAAAGAAATGAAAGATCGGAAACGATCGCGAGGCGGGATACCAAAAACAGTAAAACTTAACAAATTGAATGAAGAGTTTTACAACGAGAGGCGGTGGCCAGACGGACAGGTTGTGTACGTGCTCAAACAACTTAAAGAATGTAAGTTACTTTCAAATCAAATCAAAATTCGTTTATTGAAATTGGGCTACAATGTAACACTTTTCGAACGTCAAAATTTACAATAGAAAGCACCCCATAGCCCACCCTTCACCGCTTCCTGTGCTTTCGCTACGGAAGAAGAAACGGCGCAACAAACTCACCAGCAGTACACTGTCTTCGGTTCACGATTTGGTTAAATAACAGTATAATAATACCTACTAGCTGTTAGATCCGCAACTTCGCCCGCGCGAATTTCGGTTGTAGCTGCAAAAACATCGTACCTCTCTGTCTGACGCCGTCGGTTAAAAGTAGCCTATTTTATAGAATACTTCAAGGGTGTCAGCTTACTTCATACAAAGTTTCATCAAGATTGTTCCAGTTGTTTTAGCGTAATATTAGTAGGATGTAACTGTATTTCGCCGTTCCTCTACATATTCTTCTTTCTATTTAATTTTATATGTATTTCATTTCTATTATCTCTTACTATCTTAAGCAATTTTCTTCTAGAAGTTAAAAATACAGGCCAATTTTACTTTTAAATCTTACTTGAATAGCTAGATAAACATAGATTTTTCGAATTCTTTATCAAGTAAAATGGGATAAGGGCAGAAAGATGATGATACCGAATATTTTATCTTTAGAATATTAATTAATGCGTCACTTTTATTATAATATTGAAATTAACAGATTTACAATGTTTACAATCTTAACTCTACGTATCTAATATCTATATGTATATATGTTTGTAAATATTTTATTTTCAGTTTTATTAAACTTATTTATTGTACTTTATCTTTATAGATGACATAGATGATCTTCGAGACAGGCTCGCAGAAGTTAACAGTATATTAGAGAAGAAGACCTGCACTAAACTACGAGAGGTCAGCGCCAAGGAGGCTGATGGATTTGATGATTACCTCCTTATAGATACCAGCCCTGATTACGTCACAGGCAGAGTTGGCGGGAAACAGGTAAGCGTAAAGGCAGTCAGACAGACGATCGAACTTGGTTCGGAGAGCACCACGAACAAAATCAAAAGGTTTTTATTTCGAGTAGGCTTTCTCAGGCACTTTCAAAACGTCACTGACTAGTTGCGCGGTTCCAAAATGTCATTCTTATGGAGAGGAACCGGCAAGAAACTCCATAACATTGTGCGCTTTGAACCAAATGCGATCGAGAGGCGCACGGTACGGCGGACATTATTATTATCAATACAGGTCCGGCTGGTTCGAGGCGCTTCCACATCGAACGCGGTGCGTTTCGTACTACCAAACCACATGTAGGCAATGTCTTTAAAAAAAACTAAACTTAAACCTTTTCCATTCTTTTTCGTTGGTTATGTAATAGCGTTGTAGCAACGATAGTTACCGCAATTAATGCAATTTTGGCTTGTTTTAATAGAATAGGTATTAAGTGGTATACCGATGAGACGTGTTCGGAGTCTGGTGCGATCGTCTGTGACTACTTTTAAACTTGGTTCACATTAGGTCGGACCGACAGTTACCGCTGGCCGACTGTCGAGTGTTGCTATTCACAATAGAAGCTGCCGATATGACCTTATGGCGGCGCTACAATTACCAGTACGTTGAACGGATGAATGTTTATGGCTCCTTATTAAACTTACAAGTAAAAAGAAGCCATAAACATTAATATTAGAAGATTTTGCCAACGTCAAGATAGGAAATGACACTGCGGGTCGGTGTGGAAAAAAAAGTCCGGCAAAGTGCGAGTCGCACGAAGGGTTCTGTACTATCATCTATAATAGAAAAACACGTTTTTTATAGGTATACTAATTTTTAGACTATAGTAAATAAATAAATAGTAAAAGTTTCTACCTGTTTATTAAGATCGAATAAAAATTACGTGCTTCTATGGGATATTAAAGGGTTTAATATCATGCTTTTTTAAATTTTAGTATAATTTTTTGTTATAGCGACGGAAATACATTATTTGTGAAAATTTCAGCTTTCTAGCTATCACGATTTATGAGATACAGCCTGGAGACAGACAGACAGACAGTGGAGGCTTAGTAACAGGGTTCCCTTTTACCCTTTGGGTACGGAACCCTAAAAACTATATGACTAATGCCCGGTAGTTAACGGAGTTCGTAGTGTTAAAAAAGGATAAAACATTTTGTTATGGAGACGACAAAATTAAGTTGAAATCTCGTATGACGTCACGGCAATGCACTTTTTAATGACAAGGGTCGTTACTACCACTTCAATAAGATTCACTATCTTTATTTCATTAAATATCTTCTATATTTTTTATTGATTTGATAAAAGAAAAATTACGTGTTAACGTTTTTGTAAAATCTGTCTTTGTTTTTTTATTGTCAAATACCTGATTGCAAAAATCTTGCAACTGTTTTATTACAAGTAAGCGCTGGCTCTAAAGATATTAAATGTCATCAAATAAGCTTAAAAACACGTATAATCATTAACTTAATGTCACAACGTAAATGTTTGACAAACCTTCCAGAACAGCTCATTTAAAACTCAAAATTTTATTAAAGTTGACTCAAAAGAACTACCTTTCCGCAAGGTTTGATTCGTTTTTGCAGCGCTTATAACAATAGCGTTTACAGGTAGGGAAACGGCAAAAACACGCAACATTCAAATCAATAACAAAAAAGGTTATTGTTAATGCATACGATTGGGTCCGAAACTAGTCGAGCAATCCCGATGAATAGGAATAAGTCAACCGTATGACTAACAACTTATCAACTATAAATTCGCCTCACGAAAATTAATAAAAATGTATTGAGGAAAAATATAGCTTTAGAAATTAACTAACAGTTCAAAACCGTTGTTTTTAATTAAAAAGATCAACAAAATAACCTAAATACAATTTAAAATAGCACTGTGCATAAACAAAAGTGAAATACTGACGAAAACTTTATTACATCACATTAAAAACATTGAATAATATTGACAATGTTGGCCAAAGTCAACAACCTTCTCCTTCTTTGCCATAATTATAATATTACGTATTGTAGACATTTGATTTTATATTACGCAATAACTAAGATAAAAAATATAAATAATGGCCGAAGAATACAGATAATTAAAATACTTATGTCCAAATCGCATAATCGTAATTTAGAGCATGAATAAAAACGCTTCATTGACGTAAATAGTGAAAGAGATCTAAATACGAAATTCGTACAAGTGTGACTGAGACAGGAATATAAACATTGAAAGAGATAGCAGCATTGAGTGCGGGTGAAAGATGTAAGTGCGTGAAGGATGGAGAAATGTACGGATGTGACGTCAAAGAAACTTCAATGAGCTGTGTGGCAAGTACTAGAATTTTTCCTTCGACGTGGGGAAATTTATGCAATGGGTAAATTTTTAATAGGGTAAATTATTTCAAGTGATTCGAATTACTTACGGTTTTTGAGTATATTGTCAGCTATTGTTATAAGATTAGTTTTTAGTTTTTCAGTTATTTAGATTGCAGATTCTAGCATTAAAATGTAAGATGATTTACAATGTATATTTTTTTTACAGACATTTTACAGAGATTACAATATCTACTAAAACTTAAAAAAAAGTTTTAATTGTTGTAATGAGTTAGACTATCATAAATTAAAAAAAGTTTCGGTCAACACAAACAAATATATCATTGTCACTATTTTCAATATAAAATCCAATTCATTTTCCAAAAAAAATGTTAAACAATAGTAAAATTAAACTCCCACTCTAACCCTCAATTTTAATTCTTGCGGTCGGGAAACTTCAATTTCTAGTGCTTACCACCCACGTCGAGAACGTACGATCATTCTCGCGCTCTGATTGGCTAAAAATCATAGAACGTTCCCGAAACCATGCGGCAGAATGTATATATACCACCGGAAGCGCGGCAAAGACAGTACTTTCAAAAACTTCACGACAGGGGAGTTTTGCGTAAAGTTTTACAAAATACCGCCATTATGGTTGCTGTTGGCATCGATTTAGGTACAACATATTCCTGTGTGGCAGTTTGGCGGCACGGAACTGTGGAAGTTATTGCTAACGAACAAGGAAATAGAACGACGCCATCTTTTGTTGCTTTCACTCCTTCAGAAAGGCTAATCGGTGAAGAAGCGCGAAACCAAGCAGCATACAACGCGCGAAACACGATTTTTGGCGCGAAACGTCTGATTGGTCGACGATACGATGATATCGGCGTACAAATGGATCTGCGTCACTGGCCGTTCCAAATTTCAAATCAAAACGGTAAGCCTATGATAGTCGTTGACTACAGAGGGAAGAAAAAAACTTTTGCACCAGAAGAAATAAGTAGTATGGTGTTATGTAAGTTAAAAGAGATCGCGGAGAATTATCTCGGCACCAAAGTCGATAAGGCTGTGATTACAGTTCCCGCGTATTTTAACGATTCTCAGCGTCATGCGACCAGATCTGCTGGAGCTATCGCTGGCCTTGAAGTCTTGAGGATTACTAACGAACCGACGGCCGCGGCTTTAACATTTGGTTTAAACACAAAAGGTAACAGAAATATTCTAATTTATGATCTAGGCGGGGGCACTTTTGACGTTTCAGTATTATCTATCAACGATTCAGTGTATGAGGTGAAATCCACAGCTGGTAATACCAGGCTCGGCGGCGAAGACTTTGACAATCGTTTAGTAGCTTATTTCGCAGAGGATTTTCGTAAAAAGTACCACACAGATATTTCAGGGAATGCTAAAGCGTTGAGGAGGTTGAAATCTGCGGCTGAACGAACAAAGAGGTTTCTAACTTCGTATACTGAAGCTACAATAGAAGTTGATGGTCTGTGTAATGGCATTGACTACCAAGGGCGTATATCACGAGCTTTATTTGAAGAATTATGTTCAGATTTATTCCGAGATACGTTAGGACCAGTAGAAAAGGCACTAGCTGACGCGAGATTGAAGAAAACGGATATACATAATATAATTTTAGTCGGTGGAAGTACGAGAATACCAAAGATACAAGCTATGCTTAAAGAAATCTTTGCTGGACGGCCGTTAACGACTAGTTTGAACCCTGACGAAGCTGTCGCGTGTGGTGCTGCTATACAGGCCGCCATTTTAAATGGACAACATCATGAAAAGATCAAAGACCTCTTACTCGTTGATGTCGTACCGTTATCTCTGGGTATAGAAACAGCCAGAGGAATGATGTACAAAGTTATAGAAAGAAACACACCGTTACCATGCCAAAAGACCAAAGAAATAACGACACTAGATGATTACCAAAACAGCATGACAATTGAAATATTTGAAGGGGAAAGGAGTCTGACTAAGGATAACAATTTACTTGGCGTTATAGAGTTGAATGGAATACCACCAGCTCCAAGAGGGATCGCGAAAATCGACGTTACTTTTAATATAGATGTCAACGGTATTTTGAGTGTGACAGCAAGAGATCGTAGCACGGGTAACACAAAAAGCGTTACTATAACAAACGACAATAGACTCAACCAGCAGGAGATAGCTAAAATGGTAGCAGACGCTTCTAAATACTGCGAAGATGATATTGAGAGCAGAAGACGATTGGAAGCGAGGAACCAACTAGAATCTTACGTTTACGAAGCAAAACGAAACGTAGCGGAAAACGCGGAAAAACTAACAGAAAAAGAGCGAGAATTTATGAAAGGAGAATTCGAATCTGCTATCGAATGGCTAGATTCAAATCTTGATTGTTTAAGAGAAGAATTTGAGCGACAAATGACTGAGTTATTAAGAAGATGGTCTGGGATTTTAAGGAAGATCTATAGACATCAAGCTAAAAGACAAAGAAGTGAAAACTACCAGAGTTTGGAAGAACATGAACCGGCTACGATAGAAGAGGTACATGATGAAGGGAATGATGATAATTTAGATAATATTAGACAAGGTGTTTGACTGTTATCACATAACAACGGCTAGTGCTACAATGATCTTATGAATGGCCGAAATCGGAACTAATGCCGTCATATGAAAAGCCATCACTTTTGACAGACAGTTGAGTTGATGATTGTTGCGAATATGCACACCAACGCCCTCATGTTAATGTCATCCACGTGCCAGAAGATCCTTGTAGCTGTAAGCTACGAAAGTTTGGTGAAGCAGTCAATGGTATAATACCTATGGTGTTTTTGGAATCTAATTTACCTCCGAGCTATTTTCATTGAAAGTTGTTGAACAGTTTAGGTGTAAAAAACATCACAGACAGAGGGCGTTAATAGAATTTATAAGATTTGCATGAAATTAATAGTTATAAATGAAAGCTAACAATGGCAAAGAAGAAAAGACATAAAATAATATTTTAGAACAATTTTACATTTTTATTTTTAACTTATGACATCAAGACTGTTTTCAATGATTTTTTGCGGCCTGAAAAATAATGTTATATTATTACACGCTAGTAAACTTGCAGCGGAAAGCTATTAATTTTAAACTACCATATAAGTTGTAAAAAGAAATGTAGCCAGCGTTCTTGGTCCGAAAACAAGTTACATGTCTCCTCACGCTAACGCTGAACGCTCCAATGTATTGAACTGACAAGTCACAGTCACGTCACGCGTCGACAAGGAATGTCATTCCAATACACTTGACACTAACATATTTGACAGCGAATTCCCGCCACTTTCACTAAACCCTTTCACGGGCTTTAAAATAGTGCTACAAGGATCTTTTGAATGGCCGAAATTGGAACTAACACCGTCATATATGAAAAACCATCACTTTTGACAGACAGTTGAGTTGATGCTTGCGAATGCACACCAACGCCCTCATGTTAATGTCATCCACGTGACAAAAGATCCTTGTAGCTCTATACAAAGGATAGCTGTCTTTTTTTTAGAATAGCCGTTCCATCGTATTATAATATTGAACACTGATTTAGATAGTGCGAGAACTATCGTACAAGTCCCGATACATTGCGTGTGTATAATACATAACTGTTTATACTAAAGGTGCTATCAAAGTAATGTATGGTAATGCACGATAATTCTCGAATAGTCTTTATAAAGCTTATTAAAAGTCTTTAATAATTATAAAACAGTCTTGTTTGTATTTTAATTATGTCAATTGTTCTATTGTTACACTTTGAAAATCATTATTTGAATATTCTGTAATGATTATTTTGAATAAATGTATTTTTTTAAGAATATTTGTTTTTTTATTGAACACGCTTTTTCCCGCGGTAACATTAACTTCTTTGTATGCAGTCGGGTAAAAAGTAGCCTTTTCGTTAATTTTAGCGTATCGGCTAACTCCATACCAAGTTTCAACCAAATTGACCTAGCCATTTAAGCTACATAGAAAGAGTTACAACCCTCCATCCATCCATACTCACACTTTGGCGTTTTGTATTATAATAGTAACATATATTATTTAGAAAAGTGTTTGTAAAAAACCACAACTTTGACTACAATAACCAAATAATCCTCTTTACTTATGTTATAACTCCAACATTCAAACCACGGAACATAGACAAGTCGAGGGAAGTGCCCCTACACCCCTACAGACACAGAAATCTAAATAAACAGGTAACAGCAAATACCTGTTTATTTAGATTTCTATGACTGTAGTACTGGAAGTAGTGCAGCAGTCAAATCGAACCCAATCGAAGGTCGAAATCAGAAAGAATGCCGTCATAAATGAAAACCATCACTTTTGACAGACGGTTGAGTTGATGCTTGCGAATATGCACACCAACGCCCTCATGTTAATGTCATCCACGTGACTAAAGATCCTTGTAGCTGTATATCACTATCATTACATAAAAAAAACAGTATAAAACAAAGTCGCTGTCTATCTGTATGTCCGCTTAAATCTTTAAAACTACGTAACGGATTTTGAACCGGTTTTTTTTATACATAGAGTGATACAAGAGAATGGTTAATATTATATGTTTGTGCATTGTTTGTTTGTGTTTTGTACATTGTTTCATTTATACATGTATAATATCAGTATTTCACCCGTGCAAAGCTGGGGTGGGTCGTTAGTATTGTACAATCCGTTAAATGCTTTTATACTAACGTTGATCATTAGATCTTAATATTGACACGCGGGTGAAACATGATTTCCAGTTCCTTCTATTTGTCTATGATTCATGGTTATCGAATAGTTTGGTTAATTTTGTAAAACAGACTGTCTTTGTGTAAATATGCTAATTATCTCTCGCTGTATTTATGTGTGTAGTTTAATATATAGGAACAAATATTTCTTAGTATATGAATGAACCACTGTTTTTGGTCTCTTGCGATAAATGTGTGTGTTTGAATGATCTTCTTATCTTACATATAAAATTTTCGTGTCACAGTGTTAGTTACCATACTCCTTCGAACGGCAAAACCGATTTTTATGAAATTATCAAATTTTAGTGTATATTCAGTAGACCGTATGAGAATCGGAAAGCATAATATATTATTATACATCTCCAGTCTTTTTATGTTTTGCGGAAAAACGCGTACGAATTCGCAGGCGACACTTAGTTTTGATATAACGACAGCGATACACCAACTTAATACATATTAAATAATGCTAACACGTGACACAGATGCTTTAAATCATCATAGTAATATTTAGACCTTGAATAATATTTTCATGATATTTAAACATTTATTCATAATACAGTAAAATGTGTGATAGAAACTATACTAAACAAAAAATATCTACATTTAAAACTAAACTTCTAAAGCTATAAAAAAAACATATTTACAAAGCGTCAAAAAATATGTCGTCATCTCCGTCAATGGCGGGAAACGTGCCCCGGAGACTGGCCGCATTACCACGCTGAGGATCAGTGGTACGGAAGGTGCTGGATATGAATATGGATGGATATCAATAAATAAATAAATATCTTGGGACAATATCCACACGCGGCCATCTGATCCCAAGCTAAGCAGAGCTTGTGTTATGGTTATCAAATAGCTGATTACAAACATACTTAGGTATATATTTCTAAATAATATATACATAGTACAAATAAATCACACCCAGACACAGAACAAATGATCGTGCTCATCACGCAAACATTTGTCCTGGTTACAATCGAACCCACGACCTCCACCACGGCTTAGCAGTCAGGGTCACTAACCACAAGACCAACAGGCCCGTCTAATCCTGTATCTCTCCAGGTCTTCGGCTGCGTGGAACTCTACAAGGGAGGCCAGCATCGGCAGCACACAGCCATGATGGTGATGGCTATGCTGGGGTTTTACTTCGAAGTGTCGAGACACGACCGGGATAAGCATATAAGGGTGCATATGCGGCACGTGAGACCAGGTAAGGGTTTTTAGAAGAACTGGGATTTTATTACTAGTTTAAGAGTACTAGTCAGGGCTGGTTTGTGGACGTCAGGGCCCTTAAGTTATGCATGTCTTGGGGCTCTCTTACTCTGTCCTATTAGGATTGTTATTATTAAACCAGCAATCATGATGTATTTTTTTTACAACGCCATCTACTTAGTCTCCAATTTATTATACGGGAGTAATTTGTATTCTCAGTACTAGACAGCTGATAATAACATACATATATTTTTAAATGCAGTCATAGATAAATTACACCCAGACCCAGAGTTAGACA